>JBBPBX010031403.1:0-23398 GCA_038048925.1 Garcialebias charrua
CAGATGATACAGCGGTGGTGGGATGCATCACAAACAATGATGAGTCCAGCTACAGACAGGAGGTGGAACACCTGGAGAGCTGGTGCAAAGAGAATAATCTTCACATGAATGTGAAGAAGACAAAGGAGATGATTGTGGACTTCAGAAGGAACAAACACACCCACGCCCCACTGAAAATAGGTGGATCTGCAGTGGAAGTGGTCTCCAGCTACAAATACTTGGGTGTACACATGAATGATAACCTCAGCTGGAGCAACAACACCACCAGCCTGATCAAGAAAGGTCATCAGAGACTCTACTTCCTCAGACGGCTGAGACGAGCTGGTCTGAGCAGCCCAGTCCTCACCTCGTTCTACAGGTGTGCAGTGGAGAGCATCCTGTGCTCCAGCATCAACGTGTGGCATGGAGGCTGCACAGTTGCAGAGAGAAAAGCTCTACAGAGAGTGGTGAAGGCTGCACAGAAGTCTGTTGGAGTCAGTCTCCCCACCATCACAGACATTTACACCTCCAGATGCAGGAAAAGAGCCACCTGCATCATGAAAGACCCCACTCACCCAGCACACACACTCTTTGCCCCACTCCCCTCAGGACGGAGGTTGAGGAGCATCAAATGTAGAACCACTAGACTGAGGAACAGCTTCTACCCTGAGGCTGTTAGACTCATGAATAAATAAATAATAAGACTGTGAAATATCACATCATGCTGATGCTGATCTGTTTTCTTGTTGCTGTGTTCATCTGTGACCATCTGCTCATACAGACTCGTGTTCGTGCTGCTGCTTGTAATGATGTTTTTCTATTACATTAGGGCTTAGTGTATTTCTAGTTGATGTTTCTCTTAGTTAATCCTAGATGTTATTGCTGTTTTTCTCTTACATTTTGTTGTTGGATGTAACTGGGACCCTGTGTACATAATCTCGTTTCATCACATGTACCACATGCGGTTCAAATGACAATAAAGACTCTCTGATTTCATTGCATTGTTGACCTTGCATTGATCTACATATGACAAACAAATGAAACCTGAAGTTTTATCCATTTGGCATAGCTAATTATTTTTCCAAACTATTTCAAGTCCATCATTTGACAGAAGGAAAAAAGACTACCGGGTTTTCAAGAGTTGAAAACATTCAAGAAAAGATCATTTTTCCAGGAGTGGATGTCTCAGCAAGTTTAACCAGAGTTCAAACTGTCCCTAGCTCAGAAGAATAACACATCTTACACTCTCAAGATGTTAAATACCGCATTTAAATAATGAGAAAACAACAACAAAATTAAGTACCAATAATTCAGATAAATTAGAAATACATTATGTAAAAAAATTAAATAAATAAAAAAGGCATGGCAGCACAGCTTAGGTTTGCAAAGTTTTATCTGAATGAAACATAACTTGTAAACATGACATTGTATTATATATTTATCTGCTATCTGTACACTAACAAAACAGCATGAGTTCATAGAGTTGTAGTGTATAACTCTTCCAGTGAGTGAAAAGAACAAGTAACAAAGAGCAAACAATAACAAAAGCACTAAAAGTTGAAGTAGTACACAAAGACTATGACTATTGCACAAGTGAGGTACAAACTATAAAACAGACAAGCTGCTTTTCATTTAGAAATGCTGTGCATCAAAGGTGGGTAAACATGTTTGTGTTCATGTATTTTTCCATCAGTCTGATTGATGATGGAAAGAAACTGTTGTAAAAGTGTGTTTTGTGCGATACAGTCAGGGCTGATGTGTCTCAGGTTGCATTTTGAGTGTTTGTACCTGAGCAGAGAATGAGCTGAGTGGTGAGTGCCTTCTGTGCTTTTTTCCGGCAATCTTGTGTAGAGGGCGTCTATGGATGGCAGGTCAACGCCAATGATCCTCTCTGCTGTCTTCATGACTTTTTGAAGAGCCTCTTTCTCTCTGCATGAGTAGTGCTGCCAAACTGGACAGTGCTGCCATTTGAGTAAATGTTCTCCTTATGTTCTCTGAGTGAGTAGATGGTAGCAGTGTGTTGCTTTCTTTAGAAGTCTGATGAAGTAAAGCCTACTGCGGCTGAGGATGCTGTCATCTCTATTGGTGAGGATATTGTTGATTGATAATTTCTCTCTAGCCTAATTTGTCATCACCCAAAACGAAGACTGCAGCTTAAAGAGGATAGTTCTCCTGGGTGAAGACCCAGACATGGATGGATAGAGCCAGGTTCTCACTATGCTACTGTCAAGACACTATTTAGAATATTTTGTTGTGGAAGAATTATAAGAAAATCTTTGGTTGTGTGCTTGAATAAGCTGTCTGTGGTTGTTCAGTGCCACAGGCTCACCAACAGCTTGTTTAATGCTCTCATAACCCACAACAAACATCAAGCCATGTCAGAAACTTCTTGGGGGGGGGGGGGACTAAAATTTGCGCAGTGTGAATGTTGCTGTAGCCAAAAAGTTTCCCAGCCATAAGTGGGTCCACACGCTTTCTTTATTCTCATGCTTTTTTAAGAGTCTGAGTTTAATGGCATGGGAGCAGCACAGCTGGAGAGAGGAAAGCTCTGCAGAAAGTGGTGAAGGCTGCACAGAAGACTGTTGGGAGTCAGCCTCTCCACAATCACAAACATCTACACCTTCAGATGCAGGAAGAGGGCCACCTGCATCATGAAGGACCCCACTCACCCAGCACACACACTTTTTTGTCCCGTTCTCTTCAGGCAGGAGGTTGCAGAGCATTAAAGGCCACCACTTACTCGGGTGTACCTCACTCCGCAGAGGTCTGCGCATACCGAACTAGACTCAACGTGGTCTCAAAGCAAACATCCACAAGCCATGTCCGCGCAAAGATCAATTTTTCCAAATGCGTACACATACTTGGTGTCGCATAATAAACTGCCTGGCGATGGACTGTTTTGTATGCAACACCAATGTATTAAATTCCCCTTCTTGATCCCTGGTTTAATGGCCTTTTTTTGTTTGTTTGTTTGTTTTTGCCAAGAGGCAAAAAACTATTGTCCATTGTCACCATGACTGAAATTGTGAGAAATGAAGGAATTTGTCAAGAGATAATTAAAATCAGGCCCAGTGTGGCTGTGGAAGGGTCTGGAGATTTCCTGGTGAGCCGGTCTGATATGTGGGCTGCAGGGCCAGCACTCCCTGTTTTTTTATTTATTTTTTAGACCTTTTTATTAACAACATATAAACACAGAACACCGCTGCGGCTGCCACCTGCCAGTTCTTCTTTTTTTTTTTTTCAACCTGTTAAACCAATCCAGTAGGCATTTCAGCAAACGACCAATCGGCGACCTCACTTTGTCCTGAAGGTAAACATCCCTTGCCTGTAGTGCTGGGCTCCAGCCCAACAGGGTGTATGCTAAGGTATGAAGTCTCAACTGTCTGCAGACAGTGTGCACAGTGTCCATGAGGCTCACAGAGTACACACAGTACGCCCAAGTATGTGGAAGCTTTAAGTGTAGAACCACTGGAGTAAGGAACAGCTTCTACCCTGAAGCTGTTAAAACTCATAAATCCCTAACCAGCAAAATCACTGTAATGCCACTTTAATTGGAGATTTGACACTTTATCTGTGCTGCTGATTAACCAGGCTGTTGATTTCTTACCCACAAGCTGCTGTAATTCATACTCATCTGCTCACAACAGACACAACAGTTCAGGCTGCTATTTAATACACCTTATTTTTATTATATTATTGTTTAGCGTATATCTTAGATCCTTGTATACCATTTCTTTTTTTAATAACATATTATTGCTATTTTTGTGTGTAACCGGGACCTTGAGTATGCAATTTTGTTCCACCTCATGTACCACATGTGATGTGAATGACAATAAAGAACCTTGAACCTGAATAAGAGTTAATGACGGCAGCAGCTTTTCCCTCATTGTTTTATAGGTATTTCTGATTCTGTCAGATGTCTATAATGTACACAGTTCTGCTGTGGAAGAAAAATCATACAGTCTGGCATCAATTTAATTTTACATCATACTATTTGAGCTCACAGTGTTGCTTGTACAAGTTCTTTACAATTTTTGAGATCATTTAGTGTGTGGTAGCCTTAAGGTAAAGAATTTGGAGCTGGGGCAGCAGCTCTGTGATGTTGGTGAGCTGACTTCAAGTTTAAGAGAAACCTTTCCTTCGATTCTCACCATCTGTAGTCTGCTGGTTAGAAAGCTTAAAAATGTCTTCACAGGTGGGAGTTGAAAATCCAAGGTCTGCCAGCTTCATATCAGCTTCTGTTTAAATGGTACTGAAAGCAATAACTTCATTTGACTGCCCCCTTTAGGGTTCGCCACAGCAAATCATCGGCCTCATTTCCACCGTATTCCTAACTTTCTCCTCTGTCGCACCAACCCTCTGCACATCCTCCTCCACTACATCCATAAACCTTACCTAGACCTCCTTTTTTCCTCGTCCCCAGCAGTTCCATTAGCTATCAACCCTCGTCTTCACACATCCAGACTATCCCGGTCTTGCCTTTCTAATCTCGTCTTAAAAGCACTCAGCCTGAGCTGTCTGTCTGATTTATTACTGCATCGTGCAACCTATTGGAACGATAGCCAACGTCTAGGGGACCAGTGTGGTTTGATAGCACAGAGTTAATCTGTGGTAGTACTAGTCTCTCTAGGCACTTCATGGCAGCTGAAGTCCTTACCACTGGCTTAAAGTCTTTCAGATTACAAGTATCTGATTTATTGGGACCTGGGGGTGATTCTAGAGGATGTTTAATTGTAGGAGTACTGCTTTGAGTAAAAAACATTTTAAAGATGTTAGTGTACAGGCAGGCAGATAGACTAAAGGCATGTGCTATATAGCCATCTCAGGCTTATTTAGGACATGTTGAAGAGCAAATTATTTATTGTATTAGGTCTTTTTACAGAAGAATAAACAAACAGGATGTCTTTACTTTGTAACCATGATTGCTCTTTGTATTCATAAATAAAAATGACAATTTTTTGCTTAACGATGGGATTATGTATACTTCCTTTCCACAAAGTGTTACATAATGAGCTGCTTTTCTGAAAACCTCTAAATCATAATAGATAGATAAATGTTAATTTCTCCAAACGTGTGTGTGTGTGGAGGGGAGGGGTGTCATTTAAGTTACATTTTTGCTAGCTTTTCTCCTGATACTTAAGTTTCTTTCAGAAATACCTTGTTAAAATCTTATACATGTTTTATTCAAACTGTATAATAAGTTTCAATGACCCTCCAGCTTGCCCATGCATGCTCAAAGGTGAAGTACTTCTGAGTGGTAATCATGATGACTGATGGCGAGTTTCTCAAAGTGATGAGGAGTGTTCTTAGGCTACATAAAAGCTGAGACAACTGGAGTCTCGTTTTTGATTGAAAGGTATGTACTGTAGTCTAATCAGGTACCACACACAGCTTCACAGACTCTCTCTAAACTACTTCTATCCGAGTTAGTCACAAGCTCACATCTCCGGGACAGCAGTTTCCTCATACAAGAAAGAGGCTGAACGCTGATAATTTGCACAATTTAAAGCATGACTAGGAGTGGATCTTGAAAGTCAGTAAGACAAAAGGGAAGCAGATTATGCAAGGAATTGATTTTCACCGAAAGATTGATAGACAAATGAATAGTGGCACATGTTTCCAGGGTGGGCTGGACAGAGTAATTTGTCTTAATTACACAGACAGATGGACACAGATCCACAAAACAATAGAAAGACTCAAGCTACTAGCGCCCGAATGGAATTAGCAGGGGAAATTATGTGAGTTAGTAACGTAACCTTTTTTCTAGACAGAATGAAGAAGTGAAACCTGCTCCTGCCATAAAAATGTCACTATGGGTTATATGAACAAGCACTTCAAATAAGCTGCGTTTATGGCTTTTTAATAACCTCTCCTCTCTGAGTGACGGTGAAAAGGCCAAAACCTGTTTGAAGACCAACTAAAAAGCTTTAAATGTCCTTACAAGTCTCTCTAGTGACACCACAGAAGCACTCAGCATGCATGATGATGATCAGTAACTCTGATGAACAGTTTCTCTGAAACATTATTTTAGATGAGTTCTGTTGAGGGGCAAACTGAGTAGGTTGCATCAGAGTTTCCATTTAACTTACAATATCTGCATTACAAGTAAACACAGATGAACATAAAACCCATTTACAGGTGTACACACACTCTAAATTATATCTTCATCTCTTCTGAATTCCCTAAAAAACATAGCAAAATATACTGAACTTTTCTTAGTACAAAACTACAATTCTTATTTTTTCTTTAAAGGAACCTAAAAAAAAAGAAGAAAAAAAGAGAATACAGTATAAGAAATTTTACCAGAGGGTAAATGTCTGACCATTTCTGAGGGCAAATTTTAATGCAAAGCAAATGTTCAAAAACACACACAAAAAAGTATATGCCAGTACATTTAAATATGATTTAAATGTGTCAAAACACATTATTCAGTATTAAAACACTGGAATTTTTATTCAGAGATGGAGGCAGATGATCCTTCTTGGTGACCTCTGTAGGGGGCAGCTGAAAGATGTACGCACAATTTTAGCTAAATCAAGTTCAGTGTAGTTTATTCAGGAAACATTAAATTTGTGATTTTTTTTTCCTTCCAACATCTTAGCTAAGAAAGCCTGATTTATTTATTGTTTAATGATGTGGATAATTTTTATCTGCTTGCAGAAGTTTTAGAGTGCCTCTTTGTAAACGTTCAGTCCAGACATGATAGAACCAGAAAACTCCTCTGCACTGAGAATAACCATCTGACCTCTGACTCTGACTCTTTTGTATTCTCAGAAGCTACTCAATAAACATTACGCTGCTGGAAACTTAAAGGCACAGCTACATATGAATAATTACTACAGCTAAAAGCCTTCGTGAACTCAATCAAAACCACTTGACTGTCCTGAACCTTTTAAAATGAAAGATTTAAGTCAAGAAAATGGAACATTTCGTAGAAATGGGTTGCAGAACCAATGCCATGGATCTGCTCACACAACACTGGTTCCTTTTGTTTGTTTTAGTTTCCAATGGGCCATTTTGATCTCTGTCTTGTAGGGATGTAACGGTACACGTGGGTGTACCGAACCGTTTCGGTACGGCACGTTCGGTTTGGTCCACCTGCGTACCGTTTCGGTTATTTTTTCACTTATTAAACGTTATTAATGGTAGAATATATGCGCCACGGAACTAAAATTCCTAGGTGAGTTTCAGCACGGCGCTATTATCTTGAAGCACGCGTAGCATTAGCAGCCTAGCTTCTCGTGCGGTCTCCCGTTTGTTAACGTTATGGCTTCCTTGTTAAAAGACGAACGCAAATTCAAAGCTGTGTGTCGACGTTGTTTCACGGAGATTAGGTCTGCAGACAGTGTCTGCAGCAGACAACAAGTCTAACTTGTTAACGGACTTGAAACGACGTCATCCGAACGTGAACGAAGAAAAGCAGCTAGCAAACACCAAACAGCAGCATTAAAACAGCCTTCATCAGGTAAATCAGATCGGTCCAGAACAATAACACAAACTGTAGGAGTTTTTAAAGTTCTGGATCTACGTCTGAATGTTTTTGATGCGCCGGCTTTAAAGTTTGTGAGCGTCGCTACGACGTCTTCCATCACATCCATCACGTCAACACTTCAGCACTTTATGAAAAAACTAAAACTGATATTGTCAACAAGCCCTGGAGCTGATTAAAGCCCTGATGATGATGACCGAGAGATTCACCCAGCTCAACCGTTCAAGAGGCATTGTTCTTTTATTATTATTATCTAATTAACCTTTTAATTTAAATTATAATCTTATTAACTCATTTTTTTTACCTCTTTGCGTTTTATTTCCAGTCTGGGACAGATGTAGCAGCTGTCTTCTTCCTCTTAGGGACATCCACCAGATCAACTGCAGCTAAGAAGTGTGTGATGACTGAACTCTGAACTTTTCATGAGACCTGTCCTGGAGGAGCAGGTCCAAGAAGAGGTTGTTGTGAGTAATGAGGACAAAAACAGCCAAACTGCTGCTACCTGTTGTTACAGATATGATTTTCTCCACCACTGGAGATATTCACTGCATCTAGATCTGTGCTTTTAGCAGAAAATGTGGACAAGTCGGTCTTTTTGGACAAAACCTTTAAACTTGATTAGTTAGATTATAAACAGTCTGTTGCTGCTTATTGTTCTGGTTCTGGCTGTTATTGTATTTATTAAGATTTTTATTATTGTTAATATAGTTCATTTATTGTAAAGAATGCTGTTTATTTAAAATATCATCCAAATTGGTTGCTTTTATTTATTTTTATACAAACGTGTTGTTTACTTGACACATTTTCAAAATAAACATTTTATAAGTCTTTTTATTTTTGTACCAAAAATTAACCGAACCGGACCCTCCTTGTAAGTGAACCGAACCAAAATGTGATTTTAGCATACCGTTACACCCCTACTGTCTTGTGTGTCTAAAAGTCATGTTTGTCAAACAACACCATCTGTAATGATTGTTTTAAGCAGGTAGAAATACAGTCATATAAAAATATAAAGGGCACCTGTCCTTTGATAGCAGGTGTTTCCCTTTTGGCTGAAATAACTTAAGTGGGATGCTTCTTGTAGCAGTCTACCAGTCTGACATAGGTCTGAAGAAGTTTGCCCCACTCCTCAACAAAGAAATGTTTCAGCTATGAGATGTTTGAGGAACTTCATGCATTTAATGACCATTTCAAGTTCCCCCACAGCATCTCAATGGAGTTAAGATCTGAGCTTTGTCTTAGCCATTCCAGGACTCTCCATTTCTTTGTTTTCAGTGAGTCCTTGGAAGATTTGCAGGTACGTTTCGGGTAATTGTCATGTTACAGGGTCCAGTTCCGCTTCATCTTAATTATTTTTATTTTTTTACATAATGGTCCCTGGGCTGCCACCTTACCGTGGTGGAGGGGTTTGAGTGTCCCAATGATCCTAGGAGCTATGCTGTCAGGGGCTTCATGCCCCTAGTAGGGTCACCCAAGGCAGACAGGTCCTAGGTGAGGGACCAGACAAAGTGCAGCCCAAAGACCCCTTATGATGAGTCAAATCACTGGAAACAATGTTCCCTCGCCCGGACGCGGGTCACCGGGGCCCCACTCTGGAGCCAGGCCCGGAGGAGGGGCACGTTGGCGAGCGCCTGGTGGCCGGGCTTTTACCCATGGAGCTCGGCCGGGCACAGCCCGAAGAGGAGACGTGGGTCCCCCTTCCCATGGGCTCACCACCTGTGGGAGGGGCCAAAGGGGTCGGGTGCATTGTGGAATGGGTGGTGGCCGAGGACGGGGACCCTGGCGGTCTGATCCTCGGCTACAGAAGCTGGCCATTGGGACATGGAATGTCACCTCTCTGGTGGGGAAGGAGCCTGAGCTAGTGTGTGAGGTTGAGAGGTTCCGGCTAGAAATAGTCGGACTCACCTCAACGCATGGCTCTGGCTCTGGAACCAGTTTCCTTGAGAGGGGTTGGACACTCTTCCACTCTGGAGTTGCCCCTGGTGAGAGGCGCCGAGCAGGAGTGGGCATACTTGTTGCCCCCCATCTTGGTGCCTGTACGTTGGGGTTCACCCCGGTGAACGAGAGGGTAGCCTCCCTTCGCCTACGTGTGGGGGGACGGGCTCTGACTGTTGTTTGTGCCTATGCGCCAAACGGCAGCGCAGATTACCCACCCTTTTTGGAGTCCTTGGAGGGGGTATTGGAGGGTGCGCCTCCTGGGGACTCCCTTGTTCTGCTGGGGGACTTCAACGCTCACGTGGGCAATGACAGTGAGACCTGGAGGGGTGTGGTTGGGAGGAACGGCCCCCCTGATCTGAACCCGAGTGGTGTTCTGTTGTTGGACTTCTGTGCTCGTCATGGATTGTCCATAACGAACACCATGTTCAGGCATAAGGGTGTCCATATGTGCTCTTGGCACCAGGACACCCTAGGTCGCAGCTCGATGATCGACTTTGTTGTCGTCTCATCTGATCTGCGGCCGCATGTCTTGGACACTCGGGTGAAGAGAGGGGCGGAGCTGTCAACTGACCACTACCTGGTGATGAGTTGGCTCCGATGGTGGGGGAGGATGCCGGTCAGACCTTGTGAGGGTCTGCTGGGAACGTCTGGCAGAGTCTCCCGTAAGACGGAGCTTTAACTCCCACCTCCGGGAGAGCTTTGAACACGTTCCGAGGGAGGCGGGGGACATTGAGCCCGAGTGGGCCATGTTCCGCGCCTCTATTGTCGAGGCAGCTTATCAGAGTTGTGGCCGCAAGGTTGTTGGTGCCTGTCGTGGTGGCAACCCTCGAACCCGGTGGTGGACACCGGCGGTGAGGGATGCTGTCAGGCTGAAGAAGGAGTCCTATTGGGCCTTTTTGGCCTGTGGGACCCCGGAAGCAGCAGATAGGTACCGGCAGTCCAAGCGGCATGCGGCTCGGGTGGTTGCTGAGGCAAAAACTCGGGCGTGGGAGGAGTTCGGAGAGGCCATGGAGAATGACTTCCGTACGGCTTCGAGGCGATTCTGGTCCACCATCCGGCGTCTCAGGGGGGGAAAGCGGTACGCGACCAACACCATTTATGGTGGGGATGGCGTGCTGTTGACCTCAACTCGGGATGTTGTGAGTCGGTGGGCGGAATACTTCGAAGACCTCCTCAATCCTACTGGCACGTCTTCCACTGAGGAAGCGGAGCCTGGGGACTTTGGGTCGGGCTCTCCAATCTCTGGTGCTGAGGTCGCCAAGGTGGTTAAAAAGCTCCGCGGTGGCAGGGCTCCGGGGGTGGATGAGATTCGTCCTGAGTTCCTTAGGGCTCTGGATGTTGTGGGGTTGTGTTGGCTCTGCAATATCGCGTGGACATCGGGGGCAGTTCCCTTGGATTGGCAGACTGGGGTGGTGGTTCCCCTATTCAAAAAGGGGGACCGTAGGGTGTGTTCCAACTATAGGGGGATCACACTCTTAAGCCTCCCTGGTAAGGTCTATTCAGGGGTTCTGGAGAGGAGGGTCCGTCGGATAGTCGAACCTCGGATTCAGGAGGAGCAGTGTGGTTTTCGTCCTGGTCGTGGAACACTAGACCAGCTCTACACCCTCAGCAGGGTCCTGGAGGGTGCGTGGGAGTTTGCCCAACCAGTTTACATGTGCTTTGTGGACTTGGAGAAGGCATTCGACCGCGTCCCTCGGGGGGTTCTGTGGGGGGTACTCCGGGAGTATGGGGTACCAGGCCCTTTGATATGGGCTGTTAGGTCCCTGTACGACCGGTGTCAGAGCATGGTCCGCATCGCTGGCAGTAAGTCAGGCTCGTTTCCGGTGAGAGTTGGACTCCGCCAAGGTTGCCCTTTGTCACCGATTCTGTTCATAACTTTTATGGACAGAATTTCTAGGCGCAGCCAAGGTGTTGAGAGGATCCGTTTTGGTGGCCTTAGAATCGCTTCTCTGTTTTTTGCAGATGATGTGGTCCTATTGGCTTCATCAGATCGTGATCTACAGCTTTCGCTGGAGCGGTTTGCAGCTGAATGTGATGCGGCCGGGATGAGGATCAGTTCCTCCAAATCCGAGGCCATGGTCTTGAGCCGGAAAAGGGTAGCATGCCTTCTCCGGGTCGGGGAGGAGGTCCTGCCCCAAGTGGAGGAGTTTAAGTATCTCGGGTCTTGTTCACGAATGAGGGAAAACTGGAGCGTGAGATCGATAGGCGGATAGGTGCAGCGTCCGCAGTGAAGCGGGCGCTGTACCGGTCTGTCGTGGTGAAGAGAGAGCTGAGTCAAAAGGCAAAGCTCTCAATTTACCGATCGATCTACGTTCCCACCCTCATCTATGGTCATGAGCTCTGGGTTATGACCGAAAGAACGAGATCTCGGATACAAGCGGCTGAAATGAGTTTTCTCCGCAGGGTGTCTGGACTCTCCCTTAGAGATAGGGTGAGAAGCTCAGTCATCCGGGAGGGACTCGGAGTAGAGCCGCTGCTTCTCCACATCGAGAGGAGCCAGTTGAGGTGGCTCGGGCATCTGGTTAGGATGCCTCCTGGACGCCTCCCTGGTGAGGTGTTCCGGGCATGTCCCACCGGGAGGAGACCCAGAGGAAGACCCAGGACACGCTGGAGGGACTATGTTTCTCGGCTGGCCTGGGAACGCCTTGGGATTCCCCCAGAGGAGCTGCTCCAAGTGGCTGGGGAGAGGGAAGTCTGGGCCTCCCTACTTAGGCTGCTACCCCCACGACCCGACCCCGGATAAGCAGAAGAAAATGGATGGATGGATGGTCTCATGTGTTCCTCAAGCACCCTCTGATACACGGTAGGACTCATGGTGGATTCAATGGTGGTGAGCTAAGTCCTGCTGTAGTAAAGCATCCCCATACTGGGTTTCACAGTAGGAATGAGGTTATTTTCTTGAAATGCTGTATTTAGTTTAAGCCAAATATATTATGGCATCTCGATAGTTCAACAGACTCATCTGCATTGTACCACAAATCCAGTTTTTGTCTATGTTCTCTCTGGCAAACTTCAGGCTGGCCTTTATGTTTTTAGAACTCTAGAGGGCAGAGTTTCCCTCCTTGTGCACCATCCATAAAAGTTAAAAGTTATATAATCTCCAGTGTTTCCCCTTGATGACTTGTCATGGTGGTGCGCTCATCTAGTCCGTGATTTTTGTCAAACGGGAGGGAGACACACATCTGAGCTGTCCGCTGTTTGTACTGACAGTTATAGCGCCACCTTTAGTTTTCTAGCTTTATATTGTTTTTTTTTTCTCTCTGCAGACTTCAACAATGTTGATTTGTGTTCTCTTTATACCTCTCTCTCTCTCTCTCTCTCTCTCTCTCTCTCTCTCTCTCCTATACTCCTATCACTTTCTTTCTCTTTTACCCCTTCTCTCACTTTTTTAGCTTTGTTTTCTTCTTTGTTTCTGTTTTTTTCCTCCCAGTGTCCATTGCATCTTAAACAATCCCATAGCAAAGTCTAGTAAAGCTTTATGTATATATCAAGTGGAGCATTGAGGCCAGTCATAATGCTTCGCTTGTGAAAGTAAATCTGTTGGGTATCACCTTGACACTCAGACAATAATTCTGAGTGCCACAATGCCGAACAGGACAAAGGAAAAAAAATAAAAAGTTTTATAGCTAGTGTGCCTGTATTGCGCACCACTAGCTTTGCGCAACATCAGTGTGTGTGTGTGTGTGTGTGTGTGTGTGTGGGGGGGGTGGGGGGTGGGGGTGCAGTTCGGTTTGGTAGGCAGGGCGCTCGGTTCTGCTGATGGAGCGGGGCACCCCTCTTGTGTAATAGTAGGGGAAAGACTGATCTCTTTCTGATTATAGAGGAAATCCATTTTCACATTCACAGTAGCCAACAGCTTGCTGTCGTCCGCGAGAAAACATTTAATGATTTTTGGAGAACTATTTTAGTGTCTTGCAGTCCGCTCTTGGGGTGAACTTACTACCATAGTTAAATGACTTGAATATTTCTGTTTTGTTAAAATATATATTTAATTTGCATATGTGCAATATGTTAAGAACACAAACTTTCAAAGAGTGTCTTAATTTTTCACATGACTGTGTACCCAAGGTTGATTTACAATGAGAAAAGCATTTATGACTAAATATTTTAGCTCACTGCTCAACTAATAAAATAAAATTTTAGATGGGGAAAAAAAAAAAAAGATTTGTGCCCTTGACCAGTGGACTTTCAGCACAGACCCAACAACTAGGATGAACAAATCAAAGAAAAATGGCTAGTGCTTTGATATTATAAGAAAAGAAAACAAATTCTTATTTTGACATTTTGATAACATTTTAGAACTATTTCTCAATGCTGGAAGTTGCTTGCTGTCTAAATCGAACATATGTAAAAAAGAAAAAAAAAAGAAAAAGGGATCAATATGTTTGTGGCCGTAGTGGTCTCCACTAACAGACAGCTAGTTTTCTTGTTGAGCGGACTCTGTATAAACAAGTCGGTGTAAAACTCAAACATGCTGACTCGTACTGGGAGCCTGTTTCTCCTCTGAAAGGCTCACCATGCTGAGTAGCCACATGAGCCTCCTGAATCTGCAGCAAAACTGCTGTCAAAGCTCTCATTAATAATTTCCACTGCAGACTTCCTAATTCTCTGTGTATCTAAACTCAAAGGCACAAAGCGGGGGTGTGAAAGAAAAAAATCCAAAATAAAACATACTTCCTGAGACTGGATTCCCAGCAGACTAGTGTTTTCACAAGGCATTTG
The DNA here is from genome assembly GCA_038048925.1 of Garcialebias charrua. Classification (NCBI taxonomy): domain Eukaryota; kingdom Metazoa; phylum Chordata; class Actinopteri; order Cyprinodontiformes; family Rivulidae; genus Garcialebias; species Garcialebias charrua. The sequence goes on from JBBPBX010031403.1 coordinate 14,129, forward strand.
GATTTGTTGGAATGTATTTGATGAGAGCGGCTTCATAGGAGCAGAAGACAGCAGGAACTGATTTTGTGACTTGAATTTTTATCTCACCTGAAGCCATGAAATTGACAGTTTAAATTGAAAAAAGAAAAAGTTTTCTTTACACAGTAACTTTCCAACTGTAATATTCAACATGAAACAAACCCTCCCAGCTGTTGTCTGCACCATGTACCGGTACTGTGCTGGAAGCTCTAGCAGCAGCATGCGGACTGTTGACAGGACTGATGCTACGTTCACACCGAACGCGTTTTGAGCGGCCAAAAAGCGCGAAACGCCTCAAGGTGGACGCACTGGACGCACTTTTGTTCAGACTGGAACGAGAAGCAGCAGCAGCGGTGGCGGCGGGGTGTGGGAGGAGTTTACAATTAAAAACTTACCCGATATCCCGACTTCCTCACTGACACTCCGCCAGGCAAGGTCCTTTTTATTTCGGTCTCTGTACAACACACTTGACTGGTCGTAAAGGACTGGATCTCCTCCATACTTGAACACGAATTTGCGGGTTGTTTCTGTGTCTCACAAACAATACGTCACACTTGCGCAACATCCGTCCCCTCGTTACCGCGTCACATAGCTGACTGATTGGTTGTCAAGACGCGTTGAGCGGCGAAAGTTCAGATTTTTCAACTCGAGCGGCGACTGCTGCAGGCACCACATGCACGGAAAACGCTCTACCGCGCCGCTCAAAACGGACGTGACGCAACGCACGACCCCTAGAGGCGCGTCCCCCATTGACTTTGCATGTAAACCGGCCGCTCCTGCAGCTCAAAACGCGTTCGGTCTGAACGTAGCATAGTCCTGGGAGTCCTGTAATCAGCTTTTCCTGTTAAACCTGATCTGAAGCTACCCAGACTGTACTGAACCTGGTAATAAAACCATAGCGATGAGTACTGTGGCCAACACTGGGTTCATGTCTGTGCTGGGCTGCAAATAACACCACCATATTTAATTGTCATTGACTTAATTTAGAACAACCTACAAGTTCTGTGCAGCTCTAGCTCATATCCAAAGGAAACCTGTGAGTTATGGTTTGGTGAAATGACAGAGGAAGTCTTACCAGCTGTCACCTTGTAAACCTTAGTTCAAGTTTGTAAATACAGTATTGGCCTTTTAAAGGAAATATAATAATTAGCCTGTCACATTTCAGTGCCTAAAGCACAGGGCAAGAATAAATAATTCTTGAGATCATTTAACAGCTCATCTAATCTGTTCACCATCTTTAACCCAGCTATAGTTTAATTCTGATTCTAATTTTGAATAGTCCTTAAATAATGCTTTGAATATCCTTTTCGTTAGGCAGACTTTAGCGATATAACTGTGTGAATCCTTGTTTTTTCCCCGTTTCGATAAAGAACCACATTACATACCCTGCAGCTACAATTAGCACAATGAGTCCCTAACAGCTTTACATAAACACACCAGCTGGTCATAAAATATATTGGCTCCTATTTGTGTGAATCTGTCCTTGTTCTGCCCCTCATTATTAAACACTCTGACAATCCCTCATGAACTTTCCACATAAAACTAAATAGCCTCAGACTCAGTCAGTCACTTGGAGAATACAGTGCAATATGAGCCCTGTTCTCCATCTTAATGCTTTCATCTGGAATGTAATTAGCACAGCAGCAAGAAGCTTAGTGCTCCACCCTCAGCTCCGACCAAGGTAACCGTTAGGCAGCCCCTAATCCTGAGAGCCTGATAGGATTAGCTGCAGAGGGAAGGGAACCCATGTCGCACACGCAAAAACGTTCATGATCCAGACCGCTCCTCCGTTGTCTCCCCATCACTGCCCCTCCCTCTGTCTGTGCCTTTCCGCTATCTGTCTAATTGGATTAGATCAAAATTAACTTCCTAAAATCTGCAACTGGTCCACTCAAAGGCAACAAGCTAAAACACTAAAGTGACAATTTAATCATGCCAATAGAAAACTAAATAACCTAAACCTGGTCTATGTAGGTATGTTTGATCAGTTCAGATAATCCTGGAAGATTCTCATGTTTCACAGCAAATGCTCCATCATTTTCCTCACTCTGCTGCTGTCTTTACTTGTTCTACTCTATTTGTTTGTAATTATTTATATACTTAAAGTGAAACTAAACCCAAATTTAACTTTTTTTAGCTGATATACTCCCTAGAATGTGTTTAAAATGTTTCATAGCAGTATTTCTGTGTTAATTTTCATAAAATTGTTCGTATTAGTTTAAATCGGCAATATTTGGTCTAAAAACGTGTTTAGGTAGTCCTATGGGTTGAACAGAGGTTATTGCACGCTGATTTTCTTGTTGGTCAAGACTGTTCATTCTGACTTGTCTTGTACACTCTGACGTCACGAACTTGGTTCAAGCAGAGCCAATCCCCTGCGGAGATGACACGGTCCTCCCTCCAGTGCATACCTTATATGGAGTGCTACATTTCATTCCTGAAAAGCTCTGCAACAAAGCATATTATAGTTTTCGGAATGGCACTAGTTATTTGTGTATTGTAACTTATTTATTTTAGGAATGTTTTTCACTTCTTCGAAACTGTCTGGTTGTATATGTTTTAATATGGTGCGTTAGAGGGGCAGTGCATGAAAGCTGAGTTGGCTCAGTGGTGTAGACACTGGTTTTGAATACGGGAGACCCGAGTTCGAACCCCGGTCACGGAGTACTCTTCTTTTTTTTTTTAAGCCTTTTGTTTTGGATAGGTCAGGTGGAATAGATAAATACATCTACAGTACATGTTTATTCTTTGTTGTTGCTTGGTTTATGTTGTTGGCTACAGTTCTAGTTTGTTGTAGGTTGTTGCTGGAGGAGGCGTGGACGCAGGAAACCCCCCACCTCCTCCCCTCCTTTATGCGGTGCCTCTACTGTCTATCGGAACGCCCATTTTGGTGAAGATTTTGAATTTGAACTTGGGGAGGAGTTAAAGACCCAGAGCACGTTTAGTTTCACTTTAACATGTTTTTGTGTCTTTCCTCCAACAGAAACTACATCTGGACCTGTCATTCTGTTGGTTTGTTTCTCCTTCTTTTTCCTCTCCAGCCCCAGCCGGTCAAAGCAGATGACCTTTTGTCCTGAGCCTGGTTCTGCTGGAGGTTTCTTCCTGTTAAAAGGGAGTTTTTCCTTTCCACTGTTGCCTTTGTGCTTGCTCAGGATGGGAAACTGTAAAGAAGTGAAGATTCAATGCGTCTGCTGGCTTCCGTAGATAGAGAACTTTTACAAATGGTATTTTTTATGTGTGTGTGAATAATTCTGTTCAGTGCATCGAGACGACTTCTGTTGCGACTTGCTGAATATAAATAAACTGAATTGAATTGGTTATTAACTCTGAAGGTCAAGATGCAAACTATAAGGCAATAATCCAGGTAGATCTATAGGACCAGACAACTTTGTTAGATCATCAATCACTAATTTTTCATTTTAATTTTCACTGTGCTTGACTGTTGGTGTGAGTTGTTTCTGTAGTGCATTCTGGCCAAATGCCTGCACTTTAGTCTCTTCTGTTTAAAGGAGATTATTCTAGAAGACCCGTTTATTTATTTTTATTTATTTTTGGNNNGGGGGTCAAAGTTTGCAAACCTAAGGTGAACTGATCAAGTTAATTTGATCAACAGCATCAAAATCCATTTTATTTATAATTAGAACAATTTAAAAAAAATTGATTCACAGCTTCTGTGTTCTGGCAAGTTCTTTCCAGTTAATAAATAATAATTTTATATTTTGTGTGATCTTGTTCATATAAAATATACATTTATATAATATTGTAAACAGCCAATCACCACTATCTACAACAATATGATATACGGTACATGAACTTAAACAAAATGCTTGATACTTTAAGTTTTGAGTATAATAATTATTTTTACAATCAGACATTTTTAATAAAAAGGCATAGATGATGCTTTTTTATATTCAAAATGTTTACATTATCTCGAACAGAACTGTAACCATTTGAAGAATGAATCCTCTTTTCAGATTCACATTTAGTTGCACACCATCTGTGTCAGCCGGCATGTCTGCTGTCATGTCTCAGTGTGGGTGTACCTCAAGTTAAAATGCCTTCTCGTCAGCACCGACAGGTTTCTGACCCGTGCTCAACCAATGCCCACTGACCCCAACACCAATTCAAGCTGAACTCACTTCACTCCATAAATGGACTCTAACTGGGACAAAAATAACAAGCGCTGTGAGAGAACCGACAACACGGTCACTTATTGTGGCTCAACTAAAGGTCTCCAACCAGCACCCAGTGCTTCATCTCCAACATAATGACCAGAAACAGGGCAAAAATGACACAAACACCAAAACAACAACAGTGTGTAAGCATTCCAAAGCTCAGCTTCACCCTTGCTGCCATCAGGAAAAACATGGCCCTGGAGACACCGAGGTGGGGTAGAGCTCCGCCAACAGCTGGGCTTGTTCCAGCATCCCCATGTCTTATTCATGACAACCCATCGGCTCTCATCACTCATCAGACAGACACCCCCGCAAACAAGCATCAGTGCACTCACGTACACACAGATTAATCAGGGACAACAGGAAAAAAGGCTGATCTACAAAAACAAACTAATCAAATCTGCATCAATATAATGTGTGCTCTAGATTTCTATGAGTGGGTGTCTGTGTGTGCGTGTGTGTGTTGGGGGTGGGGGGTACCTAATCCAGGTCATGAGCTCCACAGTGTCTGGATCGTAAAATTCCCTCAGCTCTGATAACTCCTCCATTAGCTTAGGCCAGAACTGGGTGGGAAACAAAAAAAAAGTGAAGTTAAATCGTGTGATAACACTGAGATCTAAACATAGTGACATTTCTTGTTCAACATCTTTCCCAACGTAAACACATGGAGTGTTAAATTTCCTTAACATGAAAATACATTTTAAGAGGCCAATATTCTTCCCTCACATAATTCATTAGTTTGAACTGACGTAAGCTCAGTAATGAGACTGCCAGTACGAGCAGAAAGCAACAAGAAATGACATACCTTGTAACACAGCCAACACAGCATCAGCAGAGGAACGGCATATCTGACAAACCTGAACTGAAAAAAGATATTAAAATAAATAAATACATAAAGCAACCACAATCATAAAATATATAAGAAGACAAAGCAACTTAAATATTTCAAGTTAGGAAGAGATATGACAAATTATTTAAGACATGGACAGAAAGAAAGACATAGGAACCAGAGCAATTTGGCTCCTGGCTGTCTTGATGTGATCCTGCTGTTGGCAGGTTGTGGCCATACTGACACCTAGTGGATTCACAAGCTGTGACGTGAACTAGGCAGAGGGAGCAAAATGATTCACCTCCACATCAAACCAGAAAGTCCTCCTAAAATCTTACATGAATGTGTGTATACCACTGTTATACACAACGAGGAATAATTAGGGTTTTATCTGGAACTTCATCAGAAACTGAGCAACATTACTACTGATATAAAACCAAAAGAAATGAGTACAAAAGCTGGTGGATTTTAATCAATAATACATATATTGATGCATGCAGTAAACATCCTGAATTTAGTTTTTAAACAAAATGATAAATAAAATAAATATAAAAAACAGGTGAGTAGATGAAAAGGCAGCTGTAAAACCATACCAGAACTTTAGTGTTGCAGCGGAGAGCTCTGAGAACCAGAGTCCACAACTCAGTCCCACACACACCGTACGCTGCAACTGCACACATGTGGCCAGTCCATATATACTTCATTCTGAGGATTTGTTTGCAAAAAAACAAAGACAAAATAATAAATGATGGCGTTTCACCAGGAACCAAAGGTCAAAACAAGAAAACATCTCAGAAACTGTATTAGCACAGGGTTTACAATGAGCCATTATATTTCTGTTACATAGACTTCACGATGATGACATGATGAATGACGTGATGAATGACATGATGGATGACATGATGGATGGCATGATGGACTTCAGTTGAGCAAAAGAGGTAGTGAAGGGTTCTGAAGGGGCTGGATTTAATTTAGTGTTAAAGACTGTTTCTGTGGTGATCTGAATCACAACTTTTCTATAGCAACCTTCAAAACAAACAAAAACTTTTTTTTAAAGATAAACAAGGAAAGGAAGATGGAATGAAAAAAGTGTTGAGAGGTCATTGAAAAGTATGGAGAACGAGGAGGCAGAAAAAGAGCAGAAATAAGTCTTTTTTATGTAAAGGAGCTGTTTGACAGAAACAAATGGCTTTGTGCACTTTTGGCCTTTCCCTCTTTATCAGCATATTTGGGAAAGTGCTGACATCAGGCATATCAGTTTTTGACCAACACAACCTATGTAATAATAAAAGCTGTCAGCTTTTTATTCTGTTGGGGGCATTTCATTTGGTGCCTTAAGTTTACTCTTAACAGAAACGGATTGATGAACTGAACTGGGCTCAAACAATATTCAGAATCATACATGCTTTGTTTTTTACTCAATCTTTACTCAGTATCCCATAGTGACAAAGTAATAATAATGTATGTAATGTAATTTATGTATTTGATAGGGACAGACACACATCGACATAGACAAACTGAGTAAAACAGCAGTCCCATGTTTGCATCATAGTGCAATAGCAACAAGCTAATTCACAGCACTTGTCTCTAGACGGGCTTTTAAGAAAAATAAAAATAAATACATGAATAAATAAATGAAAAATACCGGTAAGAATATAAAAATAAAAAAAATCTAAAAATTGAAATGGTACTGTAGTCCTTAAAAATAGCACAACATAAGGGATACAAAACAGAGAAATGTAATATGTCAAAAATGGGTACATTTCTGTTTTTGACATAACCAGAGTTTTGTTTGCTTTTTAAACATATTGAAACTGGTTGTGGATTTTATAATAGCAGGAAGAGAGTTCCAAACTGTAGATCCTCTCACCGACAGAGAACCTTGTGCGAAAGTGGTTCTTCTAAAGGGGACCTTACAATTTCCATGCAAAGCCGCTCTGGTAGATCTGCTATTGCCATGCAGTCTCTGTATGCAAGCACTTAATGGTGTAGGTGCAAGTCCATTTAAATACTTTAAAATCAATTTTAAAACATTATAATTTATAAAATTTGTAAAATCCAGAATGTTATATTTGCTCAAAATATGACAATGAAGGAATCTAGTCGGCTTTTGATATAAAAACTTTAAGGCTCGATTATAGAGACTAGCTAAAGGTTTGAGTGGAGAATAAGTGGTCTGAGACCAGACAGTAGATCCATAGGAGAAATGTGGGTGGATCAGTGAGTTTAAAAACATCTCTGCACAGTGAGATGTCAAACAATGTCTAATAATTTTAAAACAGTTCATGTTAGATTAACAGTTTTGCAGATTTTATCAACATGGCTCTTAAAATTTAACTGGTCATGTGTATAACTGTATAAGTTATCATCATTGTATGTTCCCATAAAATGGCGAAATAGGCTCTCTGCATTTAACCCATCCACCCCCAGGTGGAGCAGTGAGCAGCTATTGAAAGCACCGGGAAGCAATTGGGGATATGGTGTCCTGCTCAGAGACACCATGAGATGTACAATGACTGGAGATCGAACCTGGGACTTTCGAGTCTCGAGTCACCCTGCCTCTACCCCCATCTCGGCCCCCAGTAAAATCGAAATTCTATGGAAAATTTTTGAAAAAGATAAAATGGTAATATCCCATTTCCATTAGTATCCAGAGCTTGTGCAACAGCACTAGTTCAGAACACTGCAGCTCATCTTTTAACACGAACAAGAAAGTGATGGTGCTCGCTTCCTTTCATCAGCTTCCTGTTCATTTAATAACTGATTTTAAAATTTGATTGTTGGCCTGTAAGGACCTGAATGGACAGGTTTGTGTCCAACCCCCAGCAGCCTTATGTGCCCTCCAGATCCCTTAGATTTATTGAGGTCTAGGCTTGTCCACAGAGGTAATCAGGTCTTTAGTTGTCCCTGAGGTTTAAGCTAGTCTACAGAGGTAATCAGGTATTTAGTTGCCCCTGAAGTTCGGGCTAGTCTACAGAGTTAATCACGTCTTTAGTTGTTGCTGATGTTCGGGCTAGTCTACAGAGTTAATCTGGTCTTTAGTTGTCCTCGACGTTTGGGCTGGTCTACAGAGGTAATCAGGTCTTTAGTTGTCCCTGAGGTTTAAGCTAGTCTACAGAGGTAATCAGGTATTTAGTTGCCCCTGAAGTTCGGGCTAGTCTACAGAGTTAATCACGTCTTTAGTTGTTGCTGATGTTCGGGCTAGTCTACAGAGTTAATCTGGTCTTTAGTTGTCCTCGACGTTTGGGCTGGTCTACAGAGGTAATCAGGTCTTTAGTTGTTGCTGATGTTCGAGCTAGTCTACAGAGGTAATCAGGTCTTATTTGTAATCAAGTTAATCAAGTTGTAAGGTCAAATTAATTCCACAAAGATGCCAGAGACAGGATTGTTGTATTAAAGAAATCTGAGAAAAGTTACAGAAATTCTGCTGCACTGAAAGTTCCAAAAGCAAAGCATCCTCTATAAATCTCAAATGGAAATGTATAGGCACAACAAGGTTATCTACCGCATTGAGCAATCAATGAAAAGGGCTTTCATCAGAGAGGTGATCAAGAACCTTTCCACTGAGGTTCAGTAATCCCGTGTGGAGGTGGGAATAAGCTCTAGATTAGAAGGACAACCATAACTGATGGCCTCCATCAATATGAGCTTTGAGGCAGAGGGACTAGATGGAAACATCTAATCAGTGCAAAGCACTTAAACTCCTGCTTAAGGAAACCAGACACCGTTATAATGTGTTAAATACCATCCCAACAGTGAAGCATGATGATGGCAGCAACACACTTTGAGTGTTTTTAGCAGCAGTGACATGGAAACTGATCAGGGAATACAGCACCTCAGACTGAGGAAGTCTTTCAGACGAAACGTTTCAACTTTTTTGTTTTGTTTTTTGAATGTCCAGAGGACCAGACTTAGCTTCTTTTTTTTTTTAAAGACTTTTCTACCTGGATTATTGAGCATGCATCAGGGTAAAGTACAGATATATTATCAATAAAAATCTGCCATTTCACAGCGCTCACAACTTCAGACTTGGCCGCCAAGACATTGACCCAAAAATACACAAGATATTGCTCACATCCTCACGTACATGCGTACAGTGTTTCCCCTAGTTTACTTGCCTTGGCAGGGCAGTGGAGTGTAGATGGATACGCATCTGAGATGCATGCTGTTGCTTGGGGGGGCTCAGCATGAGGGAGACGGTCTAAAGGCTAGCTCCATCATCATAGCTTTTAGCTAGCGCATCTCTAT
>JBBPBX010031403.1:23490-34549 GCA_038048925.1 Garcialebias charrua
AGGGCGGGGCTCCCTGCTTGTATAATGGTAGGGGAAACACTGTAAAGAATGAGCTCTCTTCACACTGTGCGTGTAGAAAGTATTTTAGTTTCAGTAAAACTTTGCAAGGTTTTTAGATTTGTTTAATAACTATACTGTACCTCCCAACATGTTTGTGACATTAAATCACTATTTTTAAACTACATTTTATCTTAGTAGTTCTTTGTAGGTAAATGATATGTGTAGCACTTTGAGATTTTCACTAATGAAAAGTGCGTTATAAATTGAATTCATTATTATTAATATTATTATTTTCACTTAATAGTTTCATCACTATCCTTACAGTTTTTAATAAACATGATAGTATTTAATAGTATTTTCAGTATTCTGAAGTATTTTAGAGTTGTTTTTACATGACCATGGGAGTCTTGATATGACTGTATAAGTGATTAAAAAAATATCAGACCAAGGTAGAATTAATGTATTCAAAAGAAAAGTGTGAAGGGTGACTGATGCTATGACCAATTTAATTTTCCCCAGTTGTGAGAGCATCCACAACTGACTTTTCTCTCCCTCCCCCACCTCCACACACTCCTGTTTAGCGTGAAACTAATAACATGAGTTAACATCTGTGCTTGCTATTCATTCATTATTGAATCAATATTTGACGTCTGCTTGCGATGTAGGCAATTCCGCTGCGGCAAGAAATCATACAGTTGAGCATCTATTAAATCTGCCATAATGCAGTGTGACACAGGATGTGTGACTCAAGTTTTTATAATATTAAGCTCCCATCAACATTGGGACATGTAAAGGGTCTTTACAACTTCTGAAATTGCATGTTACAGCCTTTAAAAAAATCCTGTCTCAACTCTAGTAGTTACCAATTAGTTTGAGGTAGGGTAAGCAATTTATGAAATGTAAGAGCCTAAGATGAGCAGTTCTGATAGATTTTCAGCTATGTTAGCTTCAAACAAACTAGATTTTATTTTTTATTTTTTGAGCTACCGTACTTCTATCTTCTTTGAGTCTGTAAACTAGAGTTGAAAATGCACTAACAACAATCAGGCAGCTCTGGCTCCTGGTTAAAAACACAACATCCTCAATTTCCTGCTGTGTAAAACCCTGGGCTCATTTTTCTTACTCAGAACTTTTGTGCTGAAGAATCGACTAAGCAAGAGGTTTTGTCATTGTGCTGTAAAAAAAAAAATACTAAAGCCGTCAGTGTGTATTATTGTAACTACGTACACAGTTTTCAGCTATCTGTTTTTAGAGTTGTGTCACATGCTGAATGACAGCACAGTACAAATGAATTTTAGTGCTAATTGAAGCTGAAATAAACCATTACAGCACTCGATGAAATATTTAGAGGCACTTGTGTTTTAGTTCTGCACATAAATACAAGCCAACGATTATTCAAAATAAAAACTGTGAAAAGTAATGTTCTGAGAATGTCACCACTTATGAGGAAGTGTGGATGAACATGTTCATGTCCAGTATGACGCTACATTTACAAGCTCACCTCATAGTGGTGAAAGCCAGGATCCCATAGAGCGCAGAGTGCAGCAGATTATAGGCCACATCAGGACGAAAAGCCTTCACTCGTAACTCTGCAGCTCCTCTCTTCTCCTCTCCCAGACCTCCTTTAGGCCTGCAGAAGATGGAAGAAAAGGACAGAGACAAAAAATAAAAAAGAAAGATGCATACAACTTTACAGCTAGAAGCTTAAAGGAGGCAGGAGGTGGGTGGAATTGATGTGATTCCGATTATTAAGATTTCAGTAGCTCTTATTCAGATTTCATTAGCAGCTTGCACACAAGTGGACATGTAATGATGTACGCCCACAACCATTTTTGTCTGCAGGAATCAGCACACAGACAAAAAGAGAAAAACGATTATGTTACTCCCACGTTTTGGCCTCCTGCACCGAATCAGACGGACACTGGCTTCTGCTTGAATATAAATCAAATCCTGCTCTTCCTACTACGTGAGGTTGGGTATACTGGATTAAATTAATTCCTGAATTGGCAAAGGGCCCTTTGTTCTATGAGGTTAGTATTCCAGCCGTCCAGCAGCAGAGGGTGAGTTGAAATGCTAATGTGATTAGTTCAATACGGCCCCTCACCTTGCACCACAGGCAAATGAAGCTTGAGAGGCAGCTGGAAGATTATTCTGTTTTTCAAGCATGAAACAAAATTACGGAGTAGAAACAACAGAGATAGTGAAAACCAGTATGGGTTTTAGCTTCCTGGTAAACATCCTGACCTCATCTTCAAAACTAAAAATTCATAAAAAAATAGCAGGGCCTCTGACCCTTCAATTATCCACACTTGACTAACTTCTCTGACCATTTATCCATTATACCAGCTTTACCTCAACACAAAGAGACACGCAGTCATGCACCAACAACCATGACCAATTTAGAAACAACAATTAACCTAACACAACTCTGGACAGTGGTAGGAAGCCTAAGTACCAAAAGACAAGGTGACAGTCTTAATCCCTGCAGCACTGAACAGTTCCCTTAACAACTTTCTAAAAGGACACGCAGTAACCTGTACATTTGCATATATTTTTAGGATAGGAGTTTTGGGTAATGGGAGTTACAGTATAGTTGATAAACAATGTTGTCTCAAAGCAGAAAGTCTTGGGTTCCCGGTCTGAGGTCTTTCTCTGTGGAGATTACATGTTTTTTTCTCCCAGTGCATGTCTGAGTTTTCTCTGAGTACTTCAGTTTTCTCCCACAGTGCATACAGATGCATGTGTGGTTAACTGGAGGCTCTAAATTGGCCCTATAGGTGTCTGTGTGTGAATGATTGCTCATTTATGTGTGCAGGGTGTACCTGGCCTCTCTACAATTACCACTGGAGATAAACAGCAGCTTCTCATGACCCTGAAACTAAGTTGACATTATGGATGGATGGATGGAAGCTTGTTTATTCAAGTTGTACAAGGTTGTCCCTGTGTAAGTTTTCCAAAATAAATAGTAATATATGTTGCACATTGAAAAAAAAGCAAACAAACAGATCCAGAGGCAAATGTACTAGCTTTCCACATCTTTTAAAGTAACAACCCTATAAGCAATGTAAACAGTAAGAGGGTGGTGTAATGTGTTGTTGTACAGCTTTTTATAATTATCACTACTCCTTCAATGGTTGGGTTAGTTTCTTATTCTGACAGAACTTCAGAGCTCAGCCCAAAGAGCAGGGCAGTGAAAGTGTCCAGTTGTCTTAAAGGCTGATTATAACGGGTGTTTGTTGTTTTCTTCCTCAGTCTGCATATTGTTAGAGCGTCTATGAGAACTATACAACCAGTCAGACATTATATGAAGAAACATTTTCAATGGGCAGTACGGTGGCACAGTTGGTAGAGCTGCTGCCTCTCAGCTAGAAGGTTGCTCTGGTTCACAACCTGGCCGGGGGCCTTTCTGGGTGGAGTTTGCATGTTCTGTCTGAGCATGCATGGGTTTTCTCCGGGTACTCCAGTTTCCTCCCACAGACCAAAAACATGCATGTTAGGCTGATTGGTAACTCTAAATTGTCCCTAGGTGTGAGTGAGAGAGTGAATGTTTTTTTGTCTCTATGTGTCACTGTGATGGACTGGAGACCTGTCCAGGTATCCCCCACCTCTTTTACAGTGACTGCTGAATATTGGCACCAGTGACCCCCGTGACCCAAAAAAGGAAGACGTGGGTAAAAGATAATAGATGGATGGAACATTACCACCTTTATTTAGGGCACAATCAGTTTAATTAATTAATTATCATTCATAATTGAAGGTGAGAATGTTTTTATCCATGTTTGTTTGTTGCATTTGCTAAGTTTCACATGAACTGCTGGACAAATTTTTATGAAACTCAGGAAGTAATCCTCAAATGAACATTTATAACTAATTACTTTTGGAGCTAACTCAGTTCAAAATGGCTGCCTCAGCCAACTAAACACAAACCTGTCTATAACTCATCGGATGTTGAGCTAAACCTGTGTGGTACAAGCTGGGAGTCATATAATAATAATAACAATTAATTTAATTTATAACGCACTTTTCATTAATGAAAATCTCAAAGTGCTTATTTGATTAAATAACGTGGACACTAGAGGTGAAACTGCATTGACAACATTTCTTGACAGTATTAGAGGCAAAAGTTAACTTGTTGTGAGCAGTTTCATTCAAATGTGTTAGTATTGATCTCTTCTGATTACCAATAACTTGTTTTTATGATGCAATTTTCCACAGACAAAGCCACAAATGTCCTTATTGTCAGTCCTTTTTAGACGCCGCATACCTCAGGTTCTGCAGGACTGCCACTGTTAGCATGCTGTTCAGCAGCAGCAGAGTTAGTGTATAAGGGTATAACAGCAACGTGCCAGCCAGACGCTCCAGTGTGTCCAGGGGCAGCAGACCAAAAGCCTCCTCACACAGATACAGACCAGCATCAAAATCCCTGAGCAGACGGGACATGAACGGGGGAAAGGGATGAGTTGGAAACATGAAGAAAAAGAAATAAAGGAACCATTAAACTATGTCTGTATTTAGTTGTTGTTCTCAAGGAATGAAAACAGCTGCTATAATACTCCCAATATAAACAGATTTTGAAAATAGTTGTGTATCTAACAAACTAAATTAGAAGTTTAAAATGTCAGAAATGCTTTAATTACCTTAGAGTTTATAAATCATATATCAACCAATAGAAGTAGCAGAAAACAAATAGTTGCAAATGAAAAGCAAAAAAAATTGGATCATTCATGCATTTTTCTTCTACGGTACTTGAATGTACAGGCAGTTGGACCACAGAGGTTAAAGGTCCAGGAGGCCCAGACATATACAGTATTTTCTGGTGTATAGGTCGCACCTGTGTATAGGTCGCATTGTCCAATTATCACCAATAGATTGGAAAAATCCCTAGATAGGTCGCACTGGTGTATAGGTCGCACCTACGTTTAGCTCTGCTGCAAATGTCTGCCACAGGAGCGCACAGCAAGGCTTTTAAGAAGATTAACACTTAAAAACAATTGTTTGTTTGATAAAAATTATAGCAAATATATGTCTGAGCTGAACTTTTCCTTAATAAATGAACATAATTGTGAAATGAGCTGGATTTAAAAATTTGTTTCACCGAAAGTGATAACAAGCCATATATAGGTCGCACCTGAGTATAGGTTGCAGGCCTTGAAAAAACTATAAAAAGGTGCGACCTATACACCGGAAAATACGGTACTCCTCTCAGCACTCTCCTCCTGGAAGATGTCAAGAAATCCAAAATCAGAGAGGGTGTATAATCCATCTACCCAGTTCTGCGTCTTCCCCAGTGTCTCCTACCAGTGAAATATGCTGAGAAACCTCCATCCAGGAGGCGTTGTAACATATTTAAACCACCTCAGCTTCCTCCACTTGATGCAGAGGAGCAGCAGCTCTGCACTGAACCCCACCACTCCGCACACACTCCTTGTTGAGAATTTAAAAGCATTGTTTAATTTATTTTACAATTTTGCTTCTTTTCATTGAAGTTTGAAGAATTTATTCACAGATCTTGTAAGGTTTCACAACAACATGATTTGGACTATTGTAACACCTCAATTCTTTTATGTTTTCCCACCGTTATTGATTTGCAGCTGTGTCTGGGATATCATTTTCCTGCTACATGACCCAGGTTTGGGCCAAGCTTTAGCTTAAAACAAACTGCCTCACATTTGACTCTATAAATAATACTATGATAAACAAACACGTTTATGGTTGACTCACTGACTGCAAGGTGCCCAGGTCCCTGGCAGTAAAGCAAGCCTAAATCATCAGCCCTCCTGCATCATGCTGACGGGTGGTATGAGGTGTTCGTGACAATTTGCTGTGTTTGGTTGATGCCAAACATGTCACTGAGTATTGTATCCAAACATCTCCACTTTGGTTTTATGTGTTGAAAAGACATACTTCCAGACGCCTTATGGTTTAACAGGTGTAACTTTGCAAACTCAAGCTGGCAATCACACACTCACCTTATTTATTTTATGTAAAACCCATATGACAATATATTTTTATCCTAATAAGCCCATTAAAAAAAGTTATAAAAGGTGTTCACTGTTTACTTTGACTATTATGCAAATATGTCCTTTTTTATGTGAGGAACACTTTGCACAGTGTACCGACAATATAGTTACGACAAACTGCTGTGTGCATAAATGCCTCAACTGAGAGTTCAGTTAACACAAATCTAACGTGGGACTCGAGGGAGAAAACAAGGAAACACTCGAGTAGAAACAAGTCAAAGTGAGTGAAAGCAACAGGGTGAGGCAGAGATGGAGCGCACAGTAAACTCTGCACTTTCCACAATCTCCTAAATAATGGAAGGAGCAGTTGTGCAGCATCGCACTGGGAGCTGTGTTATCTGCCGCCCCGGAGCAACCATCCTGTGGCTGACTTGTTCAACACACCAGCACACACACACTGATCGATAGGAAGTCTAGTGGAGTTCCCCTGTTATCTATTATTCACACGCATTAACACTGCATGCTGAGGTGCTGAGGGAATAATGTAGTCACTGAATCAAGTAACAATTTTGTACATACGCACAGCATTTTTACACTGATTATGCTTTTAGTGCATGCACAACTAAATCTGGTTTGATAAGACAGGGGGTTAGACTGGCTCAACAAACAGAATCATTTCAACGTTCTTTTGTGCGTTTGTGTGTTTATACCTGGTCGGTCCCAAACCAAACTTTGACTTGATGAATTTAAAAATATGTTCATCCGATCTGAGCTGAAGTGCTTTCTGTAAACAAATATAGAAGAGGTCATCTTATTAGGGTTACGATTGGTTTCAAAAGTACAAACAAGTAAACAAGCCAAGTGGGCGTCATACAGTACACGTTACATAATGCCTTTTAAGGTTTAGGCTCATGAAAGAGAGACAGAGAAGGAGGAGAGATGCAGTGAAAGTCTGGAGGCTGGAGAAAGTAGTGGGAAAGTAAAGGGTGAAAGGACTCACAAGTTTAGAGTAAAAGACACTGAACAAGAGTACCGCATTGAGCACATTATACGCCTGTCGACAAATTATTTAAGCAGTGTAGCAATCTAAAGCACCAGCCCAGACAACCAATGACCTTGTTTCAACTTTGACTCTGATTTGTGACCTTGATGTTGGAGCTGGGGTGATGAAAAGTAAACGTGACAATCCGTCTTGTGATGATGCATTTGTGTGTCCAGTTTATGTACATCAATGGTAAATGGTAAATGGAGCTTACTTATATAGCGCCTTCCAGCCCCCTATGAGGGGCCCCAAAGCGCTTTACAGTACCAGCCATCCACCCATTCATACACACATTCATACACCGGTAGCGGTGACTGCCATGCAAGGCGCCATCCAGTCCTACCGGGAGCAACTCGGGGTTAAGTGTCTTGCCCAGGGACACAACGACATATGGTGGGGGGAAGCAGGATTTGAACCTCCAACCTTCCGATCGGGGGTCGGCTGCCACTACCACTGTGCCACGGCCGCCCCTGCCTTTTTAATGACTTTCATACAAACATATGTATACATTAGTTTCATTGGTATTTTACGTTGTGACAGCAAATAGAGCCTGGTAAATCTGAAGTACCCTGGAGACACATACATATACATGTACATATGCATATACTGTACATGTATATGTAAAGCTATGTATGCTTAAATGTGTATGTATACATATATAGATTAATCGTGACCTTGTACAGAGACTATACTATGATATAATTTTGCTACTATCAATCATGGACAATGCTGAACATTCTCAGCACGGTGCCATCATGAAGCAGAGGATCTCCTTCAGTGGTAGACTGTTGTCCCAGCCCTGCTCCATGGACAGATTCAGGAAGTCCTTTGTTCCTCAAGCCATCAGACTATGCATCTCCTCCCCATACAGTAAAAATAGAGCCTGGTAAATCTGAAGTACCCTGGAGACACATACCTATACATGTACATATGCATATACTGTACATGTATATGTAAAGCTATGTATGCTTAGATGTGTATGTATACATATATAGATTAATCATGACCTTGTGCATGTGCACACAGTCTTTTTTTGCTGTTGTTGTTTTAGTTTTTTTTCCTGTATAATTAGAACATGCTATTGGATGCCTAAAATGTCCCCGTGGGATTAGTAAAGTATCTATATCTGTTAGGGAATTTTTGGATAGGGTTTTAATAATAATAATAATAATGTCTATTCCTGTCATCTGCGTATGTTCCCATACACAGACGAAATTCGTCTCTGCATTTAACCCAACCACCTACCAGGTGGTGCAGTGAGCAGCCCGAAAGCGCCCGGGGAGCTGGAGAAATAGGTGTGCACTCATAGACACCCCAAGCTGGGTAGTGGCCGGGGCGCGAACCCGCGTCCTTCGGATCCGTAGTCAAAAACCCTGCCACTAGACCATCTTGGCTCCTCGATTTATGAATGCTTTTTAGCTACTACCCATGAACCATGTGCTTGAGTTAGCAGAGAGAGCTGGATGAGGAGCTGATTTGATACTGCGGCCGAAGCTGGCAGTCCAAGATTGCTACCAAGTCTGTCTGCGAGCTTGGAGCTGATAAGCATATAAAAGCAAGTGTTGCACACTGTCCGTGGCAGATTCTCTTGACAGGGCTCCGTGCATGTACACTTTTTGTAGATCTGTGTAAACTGTTGTGATAGTCTGTCCTTGCAAGTAAAACCAGTTAAAAATCTTCTCCTGTCATTGAGTGTGGCTTCTTTGTGTAAGAAAGTTGAATAAAGGATCCAACAATGTTCAGTCAGGTCATCTGGACAGTTTTTTTTTTTTTTTTCTGAGGTGTTTCGTCCTTCATCCAAAAGACTTCTTCAATCTGAAGAGCCACAACAGTTTTGGTGGGACAAAAAACTTTCTCACAGTGTCCCCCCCACTGTGGAGTATGCCGTTTGTGGGAAACAGTTTTGGTTCAGATTGAAGAAGTACTTTGGATGAAGGACAAAACGTCTCAGCACAAAAAAGAAGAAACTGTCCAGATGACCTGACTGAACATTGTTGGATTTTATACCTGGATTATTGATCATGAACTTTGACGAATAGAGGATATTTTAATCCAACAATATCATCATACGTCCACCTTTCGACGGGTGTATAAAACTGTGATGGTAAAAATGAGCAAAAGAGAAAAGAGGAGAGAAAGTATGAAAAAAAGAACAGGATCCAAAGTAGAGGAAGAGGAGCACCTTTGTCAAATAGTTGATGATGAAGGTGAGCAGGAGAACCAAAGAACTGTGGAGCAGAATTTTCCCCAAACGAACCAGTAGGCTTCCCGTCTTCAGACCAGACTGCACCAACACACAGTAATATAAAGTTATACAATAATAATCAACACATTGGTATTGTGTTATTTCACTTCTACCTTTGAGAAAGGGAGGAAAACAAATTATTCAGACACCTTTTAAAAAATCTCCTTTTTAAAGGAGCTGTATGTAACTTTTCTAACAATTTATTTTTAACATGTTTCTTCACTCTGTCACTACCCCTGACATACTGATTTTAGACAAGTAATCTCTGAAAAAAACTATTGTCCCCTTGCTTCTCTAAAAGCATTTCTAAAAAGCCACAGTGACCCGCCGTTAACCAGCCAATAAAACAGAGTTTGTAACCAGCCAATAAAAACAGAGCTTGAATTTGAATCAGCCAATAAAAACAGAGCTTGAATTTGAATTTCAGCAGAGCAAGGGGTAAGTTTCTGGTCCCTCCCCCTCAGAGCCATATGGCTCATGAGTCTGGTCCCTCTGAGGGGGAGGGACCAGAAACGTGTCTCTGTTCAAAAATGTCCTAAGTTCCAGCGTGTTCCAGAAATTACATACTGAACCTTTAAGGAGGGTTAAACTAAACTAAAACATTTTTTTGGTAATTGGATTTGCTGTTCATTGACAAAAGATGGTTAGTAACATACAACCATGCCTCTCAAAGGAACAGTAAAGAAACATGGAATTACAAGAAGACAGCAGCGACACATGCCCATCAGAAGTTTGGTATGGCTTCACCTTTTCTGAATTTCAAACTCAAACATTTTATTCTGTTCATCATTTACTCAGTTTACAACTAAAATATTTTAACAGCCAACGTGTTCCAACCCTTCTGATTAAATACGAACATGAAGTTTGTATTTAGTTAAAACACTGTTTAAGATTTTAAAAATCCTTTAGACTTAGTACTTATCCTTGAAACTTAACATGTCTGTCTTTGATGTGGAACTCTGGGCAGGTAGATGTCTGCACCCATGACTGTTTGTTTTCTCTTCTTACAGCTCCCCTTCACAGAAGATGGCAACCCTGCTATGATGTTTAAATTAATTAAATTAAAATACAAGTAAATTAAACTAAAATCTTCAGCTAGAAATCAAGGTATCAGAAAAACATTGGGATTACCATTGTGATCAGTCAGCAACAGTTTTAAGCTTGTACAAAACTTCCATAATGAAATCACAGTGAATTATATTTATTATAGTGTCCTGGGTGGAGTGTGGTGGCAGAATGTTTAGTAGGTGAAGCCTGCACACCCTGGCTTGGTTGTAAAGCACTTGAAACAGGAATGTCCACCCTGGCTTCATGTTTAGGCTCATGAGTACCTTCACATTTACAAACAAGGTTTTTGTTGTTTTGTTTTGTTGTGAGCCAGCTACATTCTAAAAACCATGTGGAGGGTTGTCATCCAGTGTGAAAGAGGCCTACAAGAACACTGGTTCTCCCAGTGATCACTGCGTTCCTGATTACTTGTCTGGATAAAGTTTGTTGTCCAGAACTGAGGAGAATTTGGTTGGCTCTACAATCACTGAAAGTGCTTCTGATGGTGCTTTATAAATAATAGTTGCACAAGTGTTTTACCGTTATTTAAACAATTACCAAATAAATTAATAATCTGTTTCCATTTGAATTCTGTCAAGTCTCCCCCCATCATCTGAGATAACACAAAGAGAAGATGTGCACCTTTTTAATCATGCTCACTCACTTTAACCAGACACTGGTGGATTTATGTCAAGTAGCACAAAGTATAGTGACAGAGGAGGCACCAGGGTTTTGCATTGACTGACAGAATATTACTTGAATAGA
>JBBPBX010031404.1:8370-34549 GCA_038048925.1 Garcialebias charrua
ATGCAATTATGGATAGAGGGTATTTCCAACCCCCCCTCTTCACCACAGGGGACAACAAACAGACACTTTAATAAATTGTAAAAGCCTTTTTTGAATCTGTTAGAAAGTTTAGAAGTAAACTAAAAAGCAAACATTGCCTGCCAATGAAAATCAACTAGTTTTGGTGCAAAACAAGCCGAATCTGAGATTCATGACACAGCTCCAATTCAAAGTTCAAGTTTTTTTTTAAATTGTCATTCACATCACATGTGGTACATGAGGTGGAACAAATTGTGTATTTGAGGTCCCAGTTACATCCAAAAATAGCAAAATATAAAGTATAAAAATGAAACAGCATACAGTATAAGGATCCAAGATATAAACTATAATATTGTAAAATCATAGTGTATTGAACAGCAGCCTGAACATGAGTTTGTATGAGCAGATGAATACAACAGCTTAAAGGTACAGGGAACCCTCGACTTACGTCACCCCCGACCTACGGCAACTCGGACTTACGAACGTACTGTAAAAAAAAAAAAATATATATATATATATAGTTTTTTTAATTTTTATAAATGAATACATGTACAGTACTGTACAGTCACCAATCACTTAGCCTATCCTAACACAGTTTTTAAAGATGAAGGAGTGAGTTGAATTGTCTCCCTTTCACATAAAGTGAAAGTAGCTCCCTTTATGTGAAAGGAGCCTTCTGGGGAGGAGGGAGACAATTCAACTGACTCCTTAAAGCCCAACTGACATGATTTTTTTTTTTTAATTTTCATGAAATTGCTCAAAATATATATCTTATATCATTTAAATATGTTTTTTTTTTTGCAAACAAAATGATAAATCACATTAATTTTGCTTTAAATGTGATTTTGAACTTCAAGCCGTGTTTAATCATGGGAAATCCAATTACACACGAACGCACCATCTGTGACGTAGTGAGAGGCAGAGCTCTGGGCTTGTCACAGTGTGCGGGTGTGCGCGGATCCAAAATGAAGACAAATCGCTCAAATCTTCACATAGATTGATAAATTCATCAGGTTTTAAATTGTCTGCTATTAAATAGGGATGGGGCAGATCCGATCCAGTATCGGTATCGGTATCCGATACCAGCAGAATGTAAGTATCGGGTATCGGAACCAACCTGCCGATATTTCCGATACTTTCTAGATGTCAGAGAGCACATATATTTCACCATACTCTGTGACTTCTGTCTTAACATTGTTACTTAGCGGTATATTAGTGTTCAATTATAGATTAAATCTGTATCTGTTGATAAAATTCAACAAGAATTACAACTCATATAGTGCCAGAATTAAAAATAAGACTAGAAAATGGGGAGTAGAATGTGATGATTTCCCATAATGCTTAGCAGTATTTTAGACTAGTGTTCCTTGCACCATGAGTCAGAAGGACGTCTGTGGAAGAGACCTGCCTCTTCTTGTATCCCATTTGTTTGTGAATTACTGTAGTGAGGCTCAGAGTGTCTTCTTTGGGTTTACCTCACATAAGTCTGAGTTTTGCGCAACATAACTGCTCTCCCCTCAAGAACTTAATTATTACAGCCTCCTATGCTTGAACACCGATATCGGATCGGAAAAGTATCGGTATCGGTCGATACTCAGTTGTTATGTATCGGTATCGGATCGTAAGTGAGAAATGTGGATCGGTGCATCCCTACTATTAAAGAGACCTCTGCCTCTCACTACGTCACAGATGGTGCGTTCGCGTGTAATCGGATTTCCGATGATTAAACACGGCTTGAAGTTCAAAATCACTTTTAAAGCAAAATTAAAGTGATTTATAATTTTGTTTGCAAAAACGAACATATTTAAATGATAAAATATATATATATATATATTTGAGCAATTTTATGAATAGTAAAAAAATCATGTCAGTGGACCTTTAACTGTGTTAGGATAGGCTAAGTGCTTGGTGACTGTACAGTACTGTACATTTATCTATTTATACATTAAAAATTAAAAAATAAATATATATATATTTTTATTCAATAGATAAATGTACACTACTGTACAGTCACCAAGCACTTAGCCTATCCTAACACAGTTTTTAAAGATGGAGTGAGTTGAATTGTCTCCCCAGCAGGCTCCATTCACATAAAGGGAGCTACTTTCACTTTATGTGAAAGGGAGATAATTCAACTCACTCCTTTATCTTTAAAAACTGTGTTAGGATAGGCTAAGTGCTTGGTGACTGTAAAGTACTGTACATGTATTCATTTATAAAAAAATAATTAAAAAAAATTGTTTTTTTTAATAGGATCTGACTTACGTTTTTTTCGACATACGAACTTAGGTCCGGAACTTGTTCGTAAGTCGAGGGTGCCCTGTATTGTGACATGATGTTGGAAATTTGCATATTTGTCACAACATATATATCTTATATCATTCAGCTCTGTTCGTTTTTGCAAAATAAATTATAAATATATAAAAAATTTATTCCAAATTATGGTAGTTTTTTCTCTGGGACACGCCCTTAGAAATCCGAGAATTTCCACAAAACGTCATTTGACGTACCCGTGGGCACTGGGCATAAGGCAGAGCCTTGCCCGTTTGTTTGTGTTTTAACTGCTTGCCATACAGATTCTTTTTCTGAAAGATCGCCTCTTTTTTTTGTGTAACTTGAAAAATGCCGTCACGTTGTAGCGCATTTTTTGGATACAGCGCATTTGGATGTTCTAATATCAGCAGTGAACAAGTGAGAATTCACAAATTCCCAAAAGATGAGAAACTTTCCCTAGAATGGAAGTACAGAGAACGAGGGACCGATGGGTTCCTACTAAGAGTCGTGTGTCTGCAGCGACCATCTTACTGCCGATCAGGTAACATCTGTAAAAAAAAATTATTCATGGAGGGTTTATTAATGAGAGTTTTGGATGATTTACTGTCTTAAAATTATAAATCTCAAATGCGACCGGGACTCTGTTAGCTCAGCCCAAGAACAAAGAAGCTACATCACGAAGCTATCCTCACTTAGCTACTGTGTATGAAATAAACCATGTCTAAATCACTTTTCAATTGATCGAGTGTCCAATAACTGTATTTGATGAATAATAACCTGTCGATTGCTTTAATACATTCATGTACTAACAATAGGTTGTGTTTGTTCGCTGCTAACAAACATTAGCTGAGATACAGGAGCAAACACGTTGCTATTTATGTATATATATTTTTTCCATTTAAAGATGGCCTCCCTTCTCACCTTATAGCCATCCTCTCACTCCGATATTTTTTTATTTTTTTATTTTATTTTTTAATAGAGAGAAAGAAAAGAGAAAGTAAGACAAAAAACAACAATTATCCACAAAAAGAGCACAAGGCAAACACACCCAACCTACGTCCGCAATCCTGCAAAGCACATGACAGAACACAGCAACGAAACATACATGCATAAAGACTAATAATATTCATGACCTTGCAGTAGATTTCTATAAATACACATACCCATACCTACAAATATATATACAGTATACATACATATACATTTATATTCATTCATATACCCATCTACATATCTGCATATATCTACATATACATCCCTGCATCCATTTGTGTGTGGTTGTGAGCATGCATAAGTGAATAAGGTTCCTCCAATAGAACATTTAGTAGCGACTGTGAAGCATCTGAGATCTATTTATGTATTTTCAAATTATGTCTGCGCGATCAGGTAACATCTGTAATTTCTTTTTATTCAGGGAGGGTTTATTAATGAGAGTTTTGGATGATTTACTGTCTTAAAATGATAGATCTCAGACGCGACCGGGACTCTGTTAGCCGAGATAGCTGCTAACAAACATTAGCCGAGATACAGGAGCAAACACATTGCTATTTATGTATTTTTAAATTATGTCTGCGCGATCAGGTAACATCTGTAATTTCTTTTTATTCAGGGAGGGTTTATTAATGAGAGTTTTGGATGATTTACTGTCTTAAAATGATAGATCTCAGACGCGATCGGGACTCTGTTAGCTCAGCCCAAGAACAAAGAAGCCACATCACGAAGCTATCCTCACTTAGCTACTGTGTATGAAATAAACCGTGTCTAAATCACTTTTCAATTGATCGAGTGTCCAATAATAATAATAATAATAATAATAATTGTCTAATCTTGTCATCTGCGTATGTTTCCCATACACAGACGAAATTCGTCTCTGCATTTAACCCAACCACCTACCAGGCGGTGCAGTGAGCAGCCATAGAAGGCGCTCGGGGAGCTGGAGAAATAGGTGTGCACTCATAGACACCCCAAGATGTGTAGTGGCCGGGACGCGAACCCGCGTCCTTCGGGTCCCAAGTCAAACGCCCTAACCCCCTTCGATTGCTTTAATACATTCATGTACTAACAATAGGTTGTGTTTGTTCGACATGCTCCGCCATTATTATTTACATGCGCGTTGAGCAGCGGCTACCCACGGGTACGTCACAATGACGTTTTGCGGAAGTGCGCTGATTTTTAGGGGCGTGCCCCAGAGAAAAAACTACCATAACTTTGAATGAAATTTTAATATATTTATAATTTATTTTGCAAAAACGAACAGAGCTGAATGATATAAGATATATATGTTGTGACAAATATGCAAATTTCCAACATCATGACACAATACCTTTAAGGTAAGAAATCAGCAGCACGGATAAAGTCACACATCACCAATTAAAGTGACATTACATTGATCATCCTGGTTAGATGTTCATGAGTCTTAACAGCCTCAGGGTAGAAGCTGTTCCTCAGTCTAGTGGTTCTACACTTAATGCTCCTCAACCTCCTTCCTGAGGGGAGCGGGGCAAGAAGTGTGTGTGCTGGGTGAGTGGGGTCCTTCATGATGCAGGTGGCTCTCTTCCTGCATCTGGAGGTGTAAATGTCTGTGATGGTGGGGAGACTGACTCCAACATCTTCTGTGCAGCCTTCACCACTCTCTGTAGAGCTTTCCTCTCTGCAGCTGTGCAGCCTCCATGCCACACGTTGATGCTGGAGCACAGGATGCTCTCCACTGCACACCTGTAGAAGGAGGTGAGGACTGGGCTTCTCAGACCAGCTCGTCTCAGCCGTCTGAGGAAGTAGAGTCTCTGATGACCTTTCTGGATCAGGCTGGTGGTGATGTTGCTCCAGCTGAGGTTCCTTCTGAAATCCACACTCATCAATCCACAATTTCAGCAGCAGGTGAGATTTTGACTCAACAGGAAAACTAAAAGCATCTTCAACTTGATGTCTAAAGAGCACGTTCTAAAAACTCCTCTGCAGCGGAGCTTCAGTCGTTATTTAATGTCAGAACGAGTCGTTTATGACGTCTAACTGGTTCAGGTTCGTGACATCCATCCATGTTGAACCACATTCAGAGGCTGAGAAAAGAAACAACCATTTTAGTCTCATTTATCTGTTTGGGACATATTAGTGAAAAGCGTAGCGTGCACAACTTTCACGATGCTGTAAGAAGTTGATCTCCACTGTATTGTGTTTGCTCGGGCTGCAGCGTGCACGCCATCCATCATTAAAACAATAGGGCCAATAAACGTGCGCTCATTCATCGTGCTGCAGGAGCAAATCTGATTGTCTCATCAGAATTCACACTGAATACCCACTCCGAGCAGAAGAGCCACATTAATCAAGCGCCAGCGCCCAAATGAGACGTACAAAGCCCTCTGCCCCCCCCACCCCCCACGCCTTGTCTCCTCACTTCAGTCGTCGGCGTTCAGACTTCTTTTCAGCGTGAAGCTGAATGAGGGCAGAGTGTGAGCATGAAAATGCCATTAAAGTCTAACTGACCGGCTCGGCCGAGCTTAAAAAACTGCCGTCCATCATTTGATCCATTTATTTAACGGTTTATTGTTAAGGTGGCATTGAGGCGAACGCTTTCTTCAACGTGTTTGCATATTCAGCCCATTTTCACAGCAGAACCAGAGATTACTGTTGAAATTCAGACTGAAATACAGGTGGTCCCCGACTTACGAACGAGTTCCGTTCCTACGCCCGTTTGTGACTCGAAAATCGTCGTAAGTCGGAAAATACTTCCAAATGGCACCTCATACATACAGTACTGTATTTTTACCAAGCACTTAGCCTATCCTAACACATTACCCTACATAATTATCAAAAAACACATACATTTAGGAGCCATAATGAAGGAAAAAGAGTTAATTTGTTACTGGGAGCTGGTCCTGCAGCTTCACGCGGTCCACAGCATTTACAGCAACGTCTGTTAGCATGTTAGCTCGTTGTTAGCATGTTAGCTCATTGCTCAGCTTTAGCCTCTCTGCCTCCACTCCAAACAATAAGGTCTCTGCATGCGGTCCAGAGTTTTATAGTAAGGTCTGTTAGCATATTAGCCCCTCTGCTCCGGTCAGCCTGTCCCAAACAATGAGGTCTCCTGCTCCACTGAGCGTGTCAAGCTCTCCTCTCCCTCCTGTAAATTTTGTCTGAGTTTCGTTTCGGTACCGTATTTTCTGGTGTAAAGGCGCATAAACCGCGTAAGTCGAACAATGCTTTTCAATGGTATGGCGTTCGTAACCCCAAAACGTCGTAAGTCGAGGACTACCTGTATTCATTTGTTGGTGGCAACCTGCATGTGTGAGAGAGACCTCTGTCGAAAACGTCTCACATAAGTTCTCATAGCTGAGTTGGAGGCAGGGGTGCATCTAGAATCTACACTTTCGGTGTACTCAGCCCCCAGACAGTGGCTCTAGGTTTAAACAACGCAGGGGCCATTGTGAAGCATTTTTAAAGTGGGGGAACACATTGGTGTGTGTGTGTGTGTGTGTGTGGGGGGGGGGGGTGTCATCTGGGGGTCCTCCCCCAGAAATTTTTAAATAAAGTAGGTGCCATTTTCTGCATTCTGATGTATTTTAATGGGTTGTTAAACATCTACAGTACGTTTACATACATAATAAACACTTGATTCAATAATCATTTTCGACCGCTCAGCACAAGAAGAAGTAGCGCTAAGCTAGCGGCACAAAATACAGACACGCTAGCTAAGATGCTACAGACGTTGGGCTCTGTTTTACATTACACAACCTAATAAACACTTTGTTCCAACTCAGTTTAGTGTTAAATTATCATAACAAACAAAGACTAAACTTATACAACCAGAAGTTTATGTTTATGTTTATGTTTATTAAATTTGTTCATTTTTTTTACAAAAGAAACAATACAAGGCAATCTCATAATGATAGTGTACAAAATGTAAAAAAATGAAAGGTGGCAGAAAGAAGAATAAATCTTATTATATCTGCCCCTTATCTCCAACAATCAGATTAAACAACAGTAGTCAAACCATGTAAACAATAATAATCTTCAACCAACTTTTTCCAACAATCAGGTTAAACAATAATATTCTTCAACCAACAGTACAAAATGACTAACTCTTTCTAATTTTCTAACTAATACAATACACATTACGTTATTTCACATATATTTTTTTAACACATTTGTTTTGATCATTTTTTTAAATGTAAACATTGACTTGGCATTTTTAACTACATTCTCCAAGCCATTCCATAATCTAATTCCCTGGATTGAGGTAGAACGTCCCTTCAAACTGGTTCTGAATTGTGGTTTTACAAACAACTCTGTTCCCTTAAGATTATAACAACTTTGTCTTTTAACAAAGTGCATTTGGATATTTAAAGGTAATGCATTATTTTGAGCTCTATACATAACTGATAAAATATTATAGTCTACCAAATCATGGAACTTCAATAATTTTAGTTGATAAAATAATGTACTTGATGGATGACGGTAATGCTTTCTAGTGATAATTCTTACAGCTCTTTTCTGTAATACAAAAATAGGCTTTGTGATTGTTTTACACGCTTTCCCCCAAACATCAATACAATAGATTAAGTGTGGAACAATGATTGTGTTATACAACAAATACAGAGCTTTATCATTCAATAGGTCTCTGACTTTGTACAGTACTGCTATCGATCTAGCTATTTTTATTCTTACAGAATTTATGTGTTGTTTCCATGTCAGTTTGTCATCAATGATAACACCCAAAAACTTCACCTCATTCACTCTACAAATCTCAACATCCTCAATTTTGAGTGGAACATCAACAGTTTTCATTTTCTTTTTATTACCGAATATCATGTAATTAGTTTTTTCTAGATTTAATGATAATTTATTTATTTTAAACCAAGTTTGTATCTTGACAAATTCTGTCTTTATCAATTCTAACATTTGTTCTATATCTTCACCTGAACAGAAAAAAGTGGTATCATCAGCGAAAAGTACACATTTAAGGAGTCCTGACACATTTACCAAGTCATTCACATATAAAATAAAAAGCTTTGGTCCAAGTACAGAGCCTTGGGGAACTCCACATGTGATATTACAGAGGTCAGATCTTACATCATTTATTTGTACAAATTGTTTCCTATTTTTTAAGTAGCTAGATACCCACTGTAATGCTGGTCCTCTAATACCATATTTGTTCAGTTTTTCAAGGAGAATGGTGTGATCAATAGTATCGAATGCTTTTTTTAAATCAACAAAGATACTGATACAATGTTGTTTTTGATCGACAGCAGTAGTTATTTGTTCCATTAATTCCATGAGAGCCATTGATGTAGAGTTTTTTGATCTAAACCCATACTGACTGTTGCTTAGAATATTTTGTTTATCTATAAATTGGTCTAGTCTGTTCACAAATAGTTTTTCAAGAATTTTTGAAAACTGTGGTAACAAGGATATAGGTCTATAATTGTTGAATACACATTTATCACCATTTTTAAAAAGAGGAACGACCTTAGCTACTTTCATATTATCTGGAAAAATTCCTGTTGAAAATGATAAGTTACATATGTATGTGAACGGCTCAATAATATGGCTCATTATGTCCTTTACAAACATCATATCCATGTCCACCCAGTCTTTCGATCTCTTGTCTGTAAGATGTTTTACTACATTCATTATTTCCTCTTTGTTAGTTCCATTTAGGAAAATACTATTTGCACAACCTGTAATTGAGTGGATCATATTTTTATCTACTTTTGGTATCTTAGCTGCAAGGCTTGATCCAACATTCACGAAATATTGATTAAATCCATTTACAATTTCATTTTCATCATGAACTTCATCGTTGTCTTTTACAAAATATTTTGAAATACCAGTTTTTGCTTTATGATTCTTCAGTACACCATTCATTACTCGCCATGTTGCTTTCATATCACCATTAGTTTTATCTAATAATTTACTATAATATTCTTTCTTATGTTTCCTTATAATCCCTACTAATTTATTTTTATACTTTTTATATTTTTCTTCTGCGCTCTGACTTCGTAATTTCAAGAAACATGAATACAAATAATTCTTTTTTTTACATGCATTTCTTAACCCTTTTGTCATCCATGGTTGATCATTCGTATTTCTCTTTGTGTAATTTGTTTGCACACAATTCTTTACATACAGGGTTTCCAAGATATTCATAAACTCATCATATGCTCTGTTCGCATCATCAACATACACATCATTCCAGTCTTGTTTATCCAGATCCTCTTTCAATTTTTCCAAAACTTTTTTTGATGTGTTTATGATCTTTTTCTTCGTTGTGACTGCTTTTGTGATATTTTGATCATTTTTAAAGATTGTGAAAACTGGTAAATGATCACTTAAGTCGGTCGTTAAGATACCACCTATCACATCCCCATTTGTTATATTTGTGAAAATATTATCAATTATTGTGGCACTATGAGTTGTAATTCTTGTTGGCTTTGATATCAATGGATACATATTTAAACTGTACATTGAGTTTATAAATGTGCTTATGTTATTTGAATCTGTTTTATTTCCCATATCAATGTTAAAGTCTCCACACAAAAAAATATTTTTATTAAAACTCTTCTCCATTAGTTCCAAGATTTTATCAGTGAATATTTCTATATTTGCTCCTGGTGATCTATATACACAACTTATTATTATGTTTTTATCGTTTTTGTTTATAATTTCTATTGTTATCATTTCCATAATATTATCAACTATTATTGACATTTCATTATTTAATTTACATTTTATTTCATTATTGACAAATAGTGCGACACCACCACCTCTTTTATTATTTCTGTTCATATGATATAATTCATACCCCTCGATGTGAATATTACTTGTGTTATCATCATTAAGCCATGTCTCTGACAGCGCTATTATCGTAAAAGTTCTATTTAATTGTTTTAAGTAATCTGTTATTTTGGATATGTTTGCATTTATACTTCTGCTATTAAAGTGAATAATGGAGAGAACTCCATTTGATATATTGATGTCATTAAACTGCTCTTCATTATAATATTCGCTATCTTTTATTACAGGAAAAAAATTTGCATCAATCACATTTTCAACATTATATATTTTAGCTTCTGAGTCTTCGTATGTTGTCATGTTCTAATGTATTTGTTCATTTCACTGTATATTTTATCCATTGTGAGTTGTTTCATTGATTTGTAATTTTCATCTCTTGAATTCATCCAGATCCGTCAGTTCTTTTATCATTTTAGGCTGAGACCCTTCCTTTGCTTTGATAAAGACGTATCCATTTCTAGTCCATGTTGATGCTATTTTTTTTCTTTGTTTTTTAACCACCTTGCTTCTTTTGCAATTTTTCCATTTTTCTTGGTAAGATGTTCATTTATGTAAACGTTTGTTCCCTGCAGATTTCTTCTATTTTGCATGACATAGTTTTTTGTATTCCTGCCAATGAACTTAACGACCACTGACGGTTTGAATCTTGGTGAATTACTGGGCAGGGTGTGACAGAACGAAATGTCCCCATATTTTATGTCCATGTTCATGTCCTGTAAGAAAGTAACTACAAGTTTCTCCAGACTCTCCTGTTCTTCCTGAGATTCATACTCACTTGGATCATTGTTATTAGGAGCTCTTTGATGTGTCCGACACTTACTAACATCAAGTCCTGAGATCACCACGTTTTCCTGCTTTGTGAATTGTTCTAAAACCTTTATTTTTTGTTCTAATTCTGCAATTCTCTTGTCTTTGTTAGTTACCAGGGGCCTCATGTACAAAGACTTGCGTGGATTTCCCACTGAAAAGTGACGTACGGTCAAATCCAGAAAAGTGTGCACGCACAAAAAAGATCCAGATGTATCAAACTGTGCGTACACCGGAATCCACGCACATTCCTTTTGTACATCACAACCAACGTGGAACTGAGCGCACGTGAGACACCTCCCCTGACACGCCTTCATTTACATATGTTAAACAGATGCAAATTACTTCCTGCATGTGTGAAGGACATGTTTGTTTGATCCCTGCGCGATCAGAAATGATTTCTAGATTCAGGAAAATAATGAATTTAATATAATATGAGTGAGGAAAAAAATCCTAAGTAAGAATAGTAATAAAATGTGTTTATCACGCAAAGAACGAGTGATTGTGTGTCGGTATTTGTGTGTGCGCGCACCCTGCTTTGGTGCGCCAGCTCATCCATTCATTCTGAGTGAAAATATTAACTTTGCGCACGAGTTTATTACCATAATTACTGTAAACACAGAGGAACTTAGATGTTTGGTAGAACATAGATCTTTGTTTATTTAATAGATGATATGAAGAAACGGGTCTGTGCGTCTCAGTGGAGAGTTTTCATGACATGACGTGATGTTGGAGTCTCCAAACGCTGCGCGCGCAGCCTTGTGCGCAATCTGTTTGTCTGTGAAGCTTTTACTCTCCTACAAGTTATATATGGTGTACTTTCACGTGTCATTTTGGAGAAATCTACAATAAACGCAGATCATGAATCACCTCCAGCTGCCGCACCGGAGAGGGTGCGCGCGCGCTCCAAAGCGCGACCACTCAGCCTTTGGAATCATATAGATGAGACATTCCATTGATCAGGCTTTGTGTGGACTGGACAGCCCTGATCGGCCTGCAGCTCCCTCATAGCTCGGGAACAGTTTGATCGCTGCTTCTGATGTGCGTGATGCACGGTTCCTGTGTGCTCCAGAGCGCAGCAGTGCCAAACTGAAAAATGATTATTTCTGGAAACGGCTGATAAGCCATATCCTAGATCAGAAAATTATATCTGTTTATAAATAAATGCTCTGCGTGTTACACTACGTATTTATTATATCCTCCAGTAAGGCTGAATGAATCCGTTCCTGTTAAATTTATTTTTGGCACAACTTTGCGCGTGCTTTATTTAACTGCGTCATGTGGATGTAATACTTGTTAATCGTGTGTTTGATGGGAATATTAATCATTTTCACATCATGAACAGTTAATAATAATAATAATAATAATAATAATAATAATAATAATGAATTCAATTTATAACGCACTTTTCATTAATGGAAATCTCAAAGTGCTACAAGGTGCAACAGAATTAAATGTCAATAAAACAAATAATAAAACAATTAAAATCAACAACAGTATCAGCTATGATCAAAAGTAGAATCATGAGGAGGTAGAGTATGCTCGGTTGAAAAGAAAGGTCTTCAAGCCGCTCTTAAAGTCAACCACAGACTGTGGGGCTTCAGTTTCTCTGAATCACCTGTAAGTGTCGCCAAAGGAACAAGAACCACAGAAACGTGCGTACGCGAGCCATGGAGCTGGCGTGGAAATGTACCTGGATGCGCAGATATTCACGTTCATTTCATTTTTGTTACATACGGGGTTTTGCGTGGAAAGTGACGTGCGCAATGTTTTTGTGCGCACGCACGGTTGATACATGAGGCCCCTGTTCTTTCAGTTCTCTTATTTCTCCAACCAGACCGGCCTGGGACTCCATCTTTGCTGTTAGACTTTCTATTTGTCTACCCATAAAGTTGAGGGATTCTCTAAAGTCTTGCATATCTGAGTTGTTTCCCTCCGAGTCTGGTGACTTTTGTCCTCTATTTTTCATATTTACAGAGACTGGTGACTTTGGTCCTTTACCTCTCGTCATACTTACAGAGTTTGTGATCTAGTGGTAGCAGGTCTTTTGTTGCAACATATATCTACATATGATATGAAACACAAAAAACAAAACAACCAGATGTAATGTTCTTATTCTTGGTAAGAATAAAACATAGCCTTGTGTGCTAGCTTGATAACTTCTTTATTGCAACTCCTCTTCTACGTTCTATACATGCAGTAGCCTACAGCTCCCCTAGCGGTGGATACAATAATAACAGCTATCAGTACATCCCTAGCCTGGTTAAAACCAGACCCTTGTCCGTCACTTCGCTTTGTACTAGGGTCTGGCATTTCTCCCATAGACAACGATTTCTCCGGTAGATTTTTGACCGGACCAATCAGAGAACAGAAGGCGGAGTTTTGTTAGTTTAGCCTGGCGAGGTCCAGGCTATTCAGATAAATAGCTCAGAAACCACTCGGTGGATATTTTTTCTGCTACCAGTGTGTAATTATATGGCTCTAATTTACTGACTGTTGGCCTAGATGAAACATTTGAGATAAAATTCGATTTTTTATCATTTATTTTCGTAGCGCACCCGAGGCTGTTTGGAAAATGTCAAACCGAAACAATTTAAATCCAGCAGATTTGACCATTTCGTGAATTGATTTAGGAACTGTTAAGCTCAGGAACACTTCTGATATAACGTCAGCTAAGAAATATATTTTTTCTCAGCAAAGAAATAATAGTTTTTTACCTTGTTTTCATGAAAATTCCTTCGTGGCGGCAGCCATTTTAACTGACGACGTCAGTCGACGTCGTTCAAAACTCCGCCTTCTGTTCTCTGATTGGTCCGGTCAAAAATCTACAGGAGAAATCGTTGGCTATGGGAGAAGTCCCAGACCCTCAAAGCAAAGTGAAGGACAAGGGTCTGGTTTTAACCAGGCTAGTACATCCCCTTTTCCGACAGGTTTTGAATAACTATTCAAACTCTTTAAACACTGTCAAACTCTGATAGTATTAACACTCCTGACATTGAACATGTTATTTCTAATACACAATTCTGTTTCTTATCAAGAATGTTATTTTTTTATCTTAACCAGTATGACCAAATTAATTACTGCACAAATTTTATTTTACATTTCAACAAGCAAACAACATCTTTAAAGCTTCAGTATGTAGCTTTTTTTATAAACACATTTCTTCACTCTGTCACTACCTCCTGACAGACTGATGTTAGCCAGGTAATCTCTGAATAAAAAAAATATATATATATTGTCCCCTTGCTTCTCCAGGTGGTAAATAAGCATTTCTAAAAAGAAAAGGTGACACGCCATTTTCCAGCCAATAAAAACAGAGTTTGTAACCAGCCAATAAAAACAGAGCTTGAATTTGAATCAGCCAATAAAAACAGAGCTTGAATTTGAATCAGCCAATAAAAACAGAGCTTGAATTTGAATCAGCCAATAAAAACAGAGCTTGAATTTGAATTTCAGCAGACCATGGGAGAGCAGAGCCATATATGGCTCTGAGGGGGAGGGATCAGAATGCTTTGCCTGTTGAAATTTTTTCTAAGTGCTGCAGTTCTACAGAAACTGCAGACTGAACCTTTAACAAATTATTCTTTTTTTTTTCTTTTTTTTTTAACACAATGATTCACAATTGTTCTATGAGCCTCTCTGGAGGTTTCCTAGGTCGGGAAGACCTTCTCAGTGTCTCTGTTGTAGGTGAAGGTGAAAGAGGTTCACTATGGTGTTCATTTGATGTAACACTGTTGTTCAGATTCATCCTCTTCGACCTGATGGTTAGCATCTTGAACCTTTAACAGACTCCTCCGGTTTCTTCTGAACACTTGTCCATTTTCTGTCTTAACAGTAAACGAACTGGGTCCTACTTCATTTAGCACCGTTGCTTTTCTGTCCCAGAACTCAGGACCTGCAATCTTCACAACATCTCGTTCCTGAAGAGGTGCCAGCCGTCTTGCCGTCTTGTCATAGTTCCTTTTCTGTCTGTACTTGAGTTTCATCCTTTTGTCCACAAGCTTGTTGTCACATTTATCATTCTCCTTTAAAACGTGTGGAAGTGTGGTGCGAAGCTTGCGATTCATTAGTAGCTCAGCAGGTGATGACCCACACTCCAGTGGTGAAGCTCGATAGCTCAGTAGAGCTAGGTTAGGGTCAGTCTAACTGTCTCTGGCTTTTTTAAACAGTCTCTTCACTATTTGGACTCCCTTTTCTGATTGTCCATTTGCTTGTGGATACAAGGGACTAGACGTGATATGCATAAATCCATATTGTTTTGCGAAGTCCCGAAACTCTAC
This sequence comes from Garcialebias charrua, assembly GCA_038048925.1. Lineage (NCBI taxonomy): Eukaryota > Metazoa > Chordata > Actinopteri > Cyprinodontiformes > Rivulidae > Garcialebias > Garcialebias charrua. The sequence continues at coordinate 23,538 of JBBPBX010031404.1, forward strand.
ACAGTCATATTGTGGACCATTGTCACTGATGACACACTGTGGAATCCCATGTCTTGAAAAGAATCCCTTCATGTGTGTGATTACTGACTTTGCTGATGTACTGGAAAGTTGTACCACTTCTGGCTAATTCGAGTAGTAGTCAATCACCAGCAGAAAGTCCTTTCCGTCCAGATGAAATAAGTCAGTGCCTACCTTTTGCCACGGTGTAGTAGGTAGCTCTGCTATCACCATTGGCTCTTTTGTTTGCTTGTAGTGATGTTTGAGGCATGTTTCACATTTTTGTATCATTTCCTCAATGTCCTTGTTGATGCCTAGCCAGTAAACAGCTTCCCTTGCTCTGCGTTTGCATTTGTCTACACCCAAATGTCCCTCATGGATACGCTGAAGCATGTCCTTTCGCATGGACTGAGGGATGACAATCCTATTCTGTCTCAGCAGCAGTCCATTAGTCAAACACAAATCTTCAAGAACAGGGTAAAACCCTGCGCAGACCCCTTTGGACCAACCATTTTGGATTTGATAGGACACTTTTTGTAGCAGAGGATCTTTTGCTGTTTTCTGTACAATTTTTTTCAACATTACATCTGATGCAGGGAGTGTGGCAATCACCATGTTTACATGTGTTTCTGCATCCTCAGATACAGAGATGCCCAGCTTGTCACTGCTTAGTCCTGGTGCTCATGACATCATCTGCCAACACTATGTACTTTCCTGGCGTGTAAATTAGATCAAAGTCATAATGTTGCAAAAACATCATAATGCTTCTTGGCGACATGTCGTTTAAATTCTTTTTTCTGACCGATATCAGTGGTTTGTGATCAGTTTCTGCAGTAAACGTTGGTAGTCCATACACATAGCTTTGAAATTTACCACAACCATACACTAGGCCCAATGTTTCTTTTTCAATTTGAGCGTAGCAACTCCTCTTCTACGTTCTATACATGCAGTAGCCTACAGCTCCCCTAGCGGTGGATACAATAATAACAGCTATCAGTACACCAGCTTCAAGCATTAACCTTTAATTTAACCATTAAGCATGCAATGTAATTAAGACATAAACATTCATACAGATGAACAAGTGTTACTTCCTGTTTATCACTGTTGTGTTCAGGTGATCATGAGGCCGGCTGCAAAACTTTATCATTGTTTCCAGACTCTGTTTAGTCTTTGTCTTTGAAATGTGATAAACTGTATTCCTCCCTCTAAACACTCAGGGCAACACTGTCTGAATTACAGTGCAAGTGAGTCCTCTTTAGACAGACAGAAAGTAATGAAAATGACACATGTATAGGCAAAAAATAACAATATATCAAACTCTCACTTCTTGGCCGACCCAGTGAGTTCTGATAACAACCCTGATGGGCCCCAAAAACCTCCATGAGAAGGTCATTGTCAAGATCTCAGGGACATGAGGATGACTCCAAAAACGCAGATCTCCAACGGAGAACACGAAAATCTTTGTTTCAAACAAAAGCAGGATTTCTGGGAATGATACCGCCTCAGAAAAACTTCCCCTGGTTCAGTGTGACGGACACTGACTCTCTGAAAGGACGCTGCAGCTGGAGTTCAACACTCCTCAGTTGAAGACACAGGAACACCTGAGGAGTGGAAACAGAGACAGGTGTGCAGCAGAAACTCTGGGGGATGACAGAATACAATAATAAACATAAAAAGAGCCAAATATCCATCCATCCATGTTCTTCCACTTATCCGGGGTCGGGTCGCGGGGGTAGCAGCCTAAGGAGGTCCAGACTTCCCTCTCCTCAGCCACTTGGAGCAGCTCCTCTGGGGGAATCCCAAGGCGTTCCCAGGCCAGCCGAGAAACATAGTCCCTCCAGCGTGTCCTGGGTCTTCCTCTGGGTCTCCTCCCGGTGGGACATGCCCGGAACACCTCACCAGGGAGGCGTCCAGGAGGCATCCTAACCAGATGCCCGAGCCACCTCAACTGGCTCCTCTCGATGTGGAGAAGCAGCGGCTCTACTCCGAGTCCCTCCCGGATGACTGAGCTTCTCACCCTATCTCTAAGGGAGAGTCCAGCCACCCTGCGGAGAAAACTCATTTCAGCCGCTTGTATCCGAGATCTCGTTCTTTCGGTCACAACCCAAAGCTCATGACCATAGATGAGGGTAGGAACGTAAATTGACTGGTAAATTGAGAGCTTTGCCTTTTGACTCAGCTCCCTCTTCACCACAACAGACCGGTACAGCGCCCGCTTCACTACAGATGCTGTACCTAACCACCTATCCATCTCTAGCTCAATTTTTCCCTCATTCGTGAACAAGACCCAGAGATCACTTCTGTAGCTGAGGATCAGAACGCCAAGGTCCCGCCCTCGTCTACCACCCGTCCCACATTGCACCCGAAACTTTTGGCCCCTCCCACAGGTGGTGAGCCCATGGGAATGGGAACCCACATCTTCTCTTTGGGCTGTGCCCGGCTGGGCTCTATGGGTAAAAGCCCGGCCACCAGGTGCTCGCCAGCGTGCCCCACCTCCAGGCCCGGCGCCAGAGTGTGGCCCCGGTGACCCACGTCCAGGTGAGGGAACATTGCTTCCATTGATTTTAATCATCACAAGGGGTCTTTGCCATTGTCAGCACTGGGGGCTAAGCCCCCCTAAAAGTGCATATTCTAGAATTGCCCCTGGTGTAAAGTTATAATGACATCATTTTAATAGGTTGTGATCTAAATTGCACCAGTCTGAGGCATCAAAGTCCAGGACTGCAAATGAGTCCCACTCCGGCTCTGGACTCTAGTAAGATCCACAGCAAATGAACCTGGTTGAACATCCGGGAGATCCATCCATGTTCTTTGGTTTACTTGAGGTCAGATTATGGAAGTAACAGATCCATAAAGATCTCCCAAAGTGATCCCATGCCCAAGAGGATTCCTCCAGAAAAGTTATTTATTCCACTTTAAACTGACTAGGGTTAATTGTCGGGGATCATCTGCTTTGTTTGGGCAGATATGAAAGCTCATTCGAGCATGGTCCACCTTAAAATGTGGGTTTTGGAAAAGTGAACCATGTTGCAGCTCACTTACAGAGTGAAATACAATCAGACTAAACAGACTGAGAGGAAGTGAGCATGTCATCTCGCGCTCTGTCTTTTCCTGTTCAACTGTATAAAGACACATGTTGGACTGTGCAGATGTCATAACTATTGATAATATAAAAAACAATGTTGGTATTGGATGGAATTGACAGTGGAATGATGGCATCAGTTTGTTTGTCTACTACTCCATTACATTCTTTGTGTTCTTGGCCAATCAGTGAGCCAGGTTTTAATTTTCCTCAGACTGTTTCCTCCCTGGTCAGTGGTTGTCTCAGGCAGCGCCGTCCTGTTGAGCATCTGTTGCAACTGCACAACGTTTTCTGGCACATCTTGTTTACAAAATCTTGTTTTGTTCAGTCATCATCTATAACAGGGGTTTCCAACTCCAGGCCTGGAGGGCCGGTGTACTGCAACTTTTTAGATGTTCCACGGGTTCAAAATACCTGAATCATATGACTGAATATGTTTCTCAGTGCAGTCAAGGTTTCAAAAGTACTGCTAATGACCTCCTTATTTGATTCAGCTTTGTGGCATCAGAGACACATCTAAAAGTTGCAGGGCTATGAATGACCATTTGTCAGGCCAAGACTTAGACTGCCCCCTCTTTGATACAGCTGGGGCTGCTCGGTGTTGCGCTCCGGCTACGCGGCCCCCTAGTGAGGTGTGCCCTTGCCTGCCGGCGCGCTTGGTGACCTTGGTGTCGGGGCTGGGTGCTTGGGCGTGTGTCGGCACGGCGTGGTGGCTGCCTGGTGGGGCTCGGGTCCTCTGGTCCTGTTGGGCCTGGGCCTGAGGGGTGTGAGTCCTCGATGTACGTGCCTTGGTGCCCAGGCCTGGGGCTACATCGGTGCAGCGGGTTCCATCGGGGGCCTGTGAGTATGTCGCTGTTGGCCCCGTGGTGTCATTGTGTGTAGTCGCTGGTGGGGCTCTTCCGGTTCTCCCCTACAGTCGGATCTGGGGGGTGGGTGAGTGGTTCATCCTGTTTGGGTGGCCCTGGGGGCTCTGTGCTCGGGGTCCCTCTTGGGGTCTTGGACTCTGGTCCCCTCTCTGTTTGCCTCGGGTCTTGGGGTTGGGTCTCTGATACTTTGCGGTCACTATTAAATGTTCTATTAGAGAATCCTCATACACTTATGCATGCTCACAACCACACACGTACAGTATAGATGCAGAGATGTATATGAGGCATAGTATGTAGATATGTAGATGTGTATATGACTGCATATGCATGTATATGTATGTAGGTATAGGTATACTTATTTATAGAAAACTACTGCAAAGCCATGAATATTCGAAGTCTTTTATACATATGTACAGTATATTTTTGCTGTGTCTTTCATGTTCTTTGCAGGTTTACAGACAGCGGTCGGGTGTATTTGCCTTGTGCTCTCTTTGTGTATATTTCAAAGTCAAAGTCAAAGTCAACTTTATTGTCAGAACTGCAATATGTACAGGACATACACAGGATTGAAATTACGTTTCTCTCAGTCCCTCGGTGCAACAGTAACCATTTAAACACTAAAACACTAAAACATTTAATAAACATAAGCATAAAATAGTAAAAGTGTAACACTGTCCTGAGTTTTTGCATAGTAGTATAAAAGTATGAAAATTTACACCAACACTAAAACACTAAACATTTAATGAACATAAGCATAAAATGAAATAATAAAAGTGTAATACTGTCCTGAGTTTTTGCATAGTAGTATAAAAGTATAAAAAGTATATCTATAAAATAAACTGAAGGTTCTAGTATTGACATTTGCAAAGAGTGGCAAAGCAGCATATGAGTTAATGTACACAGTGTAATGGTTTCTAGGTAACCCAGTTTGTAACGAGACCCAGAACGACACAAGGCACGAGAGTACAAAAAGAACAGTGTTTATTATTTACAGTGGTTTAAAGTACAACATGGTTCATCTGGAATCCCTGGAGGAGGAAGGAGGAAGCAGAACGTCAGAAGGAGTAGGCCAGGGGCAGTTGTGAATGTTGGTTTTCAAATGTTTGTTTGTTCTTACAGATGAGGAAGGGAGATGGGTTCCATGAACATCCAATAACTCCAATTGATTCCAGAGGGCAAAGGAGGCAGGCAAGTGGCTGGAGGGCACGGCACGAGGAACAGGATCCAGATCCAAAATCAGACGCGATGACTGTAGGCACATAAGAACAAGGTAAGTCTCTTTGCAATAAACACAAGACTGGCTAGAAGCACGATTTACCATAACAAGAATCAATGCTTCAGCGATGAGTAGTACTCGACTGCAGCCTTAAATAGGAGTGTAGCTCATCAGGTGGATGACCGTCAGCTGAGGGTGATTGGCGGCCATCTTGGAGCTGCAGAGAGTGCCACTCTTACAGTACCCCCCCCTCAAGGGTCGCCTCCTGGCGACCGGAAGCGCTTCTCAGGGTGAGCCTTGAAGAACGAGGTGATCAAACTAGGGTCCAAGATGAAAGAGCGTGGAATCCAAGAACGCTCCTCAGGACCATAGCCCTCCCAATCCACCAGGTACTGAAAACCCCTCCCCCGGCGACGGACATCCAGAATGGCGCGCACCGTGTACGCCGGATGGTTGTCGATGAGACGGGCCGGAGGAGGCAGGTCGGCAGGCGGGCACAGAGGACTCACAGAAACAGGCTTGAGCTGAGAAACATGGAACGTCGGGTGAACCCTCATGGAGTCAGGAAGCCGGAGACGCACCGCAGATGGGTTGATGATCTTGACAACCGGAAATGGCCCGATGAAACGAGGGGCCAGTTTTCTGGGGGTGTCCTTCAGGGTAATGTTCCTGGTGGAAAGCCAAACCCTTTGACCCACCGTATAAGAAGGAGCCGAAGAACGATGACGGTCTGCCATCTTCTTGTTCTGGTCAGCCGTGCGGAGAAGCGCCGCCTTCGCCTGACGCCAAACGCGTCGACAGCGGCGAAAATGGTGCTGCACAGAAGGCACCGAGATGTCCGTCTCCTGGCTGGGGAAGAGAGGAGGTAAGTAACCCAGGGAAGCCTCGAAAGGTGACATACCAGTGGCCGCAGATCTGTGGGCGTTGTGGGCATACTCCACCCAAACCAGATGTTGACTCCAGGCAGACGGGTTACATTCCACAAGACATCTCAGAGTGGACTCGAGTTCTTGATTACAACGTTCTGCCTGGCCGTTAGATTGCGGGTGATAGCCCGAGGTGAGGCTGGTGGATGCCCCTAAGGAGGAACAAAAACAGCGCCAAACCTGGGAGATGAATTGGGGACCTCTGTCCGACACCACGTCAGAGGGGATGCCGTGGATACGGAAAACGTGTTGTACCAACAGTCGAGCCGTCTCCATGGCGGAAGGCAACTTCGGTAGAGGGATGAAATGGGCAGCTTTGGAAAACCTGTCAATCACTGTAAAAATGGCTGTGTTACCGTCTGATGGGGGTAGACCAGTGACAAAATCCACGGCAATGTGCGACCAAGGACGGCTGGGTGTGGGCAGAGGCAGAAGAAGGCCCGCAGGGGGCTGAGTCCCAGATTTGTTCCTGGCACAGGTGGAACAAGCTGCAACAAACTCTTTGACATCGTGCGACAATGTAGGCCACCAGAAATGGGTCCTTGTTAGAGAGAGCATACGGGCAACCCCAGGATGACATGAGAGCTTATTTGTGTGTATCCACTCGAGTACCTTCGACCTCATGGATGAGGGGACGAAGAGCGTCCCAGGAGGACCAGTGCCCGGATCCGGTTCCAACAGGTGAGCCTGTCGAACCTCCTTAGCGATGGGCCAGGTGAGGGTACCCACGATGCAGACCGGGGGTATGATGCTTTCAGCAGTTTCGGGAGCGTCTGGAGGAGAGAACTGACGTGACAGGGCATCAGGCTTAATGTTTTTGGAACCTGGTCTGAAAGTCAAAGAATAATTAAAACGATTGAAGAAAAGTGACCAGCGTGCCTGTCTAGGGTTCAATCGTTTAGCGTCTCGGAGGTACGTAAGATTCTTGTGGTCAGTCCAAATGAGAAAAGGTACCTCCGTTCCCTCAAGCCAATGACGCCACTCCTCTAATGCCAACTTCACCGCAAGCAGTTCCCTGTTGCCCACGTCGTAGTTCCTCTCGGCTTGCGACAGTCGACGAGAGTAGAAGGCACAAGGGTGTACCTTATCGTCCGTGGGTGACCTCTGGGACAACACAGCGCCCACCCCGGTATCGGATGCATCCACCTCGAGGATGAACTGACGAGCCGGGTCTGGGTGGCAGAGGATGGGTGTGGAGGAGAAAAGGACTTTTAGCTTACCAAAAGCAGAGTTGGCTTCAGGAGTCCACCGAAATGCTCTGCTAGTGGAGGTGAGCTGAGAGAGGGGCGCTGCGATACGGCTGTAGTCCTTGATGAAGCGCCTGTAGAAATTAGCAAATCCTAGGAACCGTTGCAGTTGTTTCCTGGTCTCCGGAACCGGCCACTCCACCACTGCCTTAGTCTTTTCAGGGTCCGTCTTGTAGTGCCCTTTTCCAAAAATAAACCCCAAAAATGAGACAGAAGAGGCGTGAAAATCACATTTTTCACCTTTAACAAAGAGTTGGTTTTCATAAAGTCTCTGAAGTACCCTCTTGACTTGAGCAACATGTTCTTGCTCGTTCCTGGAATAGATGAGGATGTCGTCCAAATAAACAAACACAAAATCTCCAATAAAATCCCGCAACACATCGTTAATCAGTGCCTGGAAGACTGCGGGAGCATTGGTGAGGCCAAAAGGCATGACTAAATATTCGAAATGTCCCAGGGGTGTTTTGAAGGCTGTCTTCCACTCATCACCCTCTTTAATCCGAACCAGGTGATAAGCGTTACGAAGATCCAGTTTTGTGAATATGGTAGCGGGTTGTAATTGTTCTTGTACGGAGTTGATTAACGGTAGTGGATATTTGTTCTTTATGGTTATAAGGTTCAGACCTCGATAGTCGATGCAGGGACGTAGTGTCTTGTCCTTCTTAGTGACAAAAAAGAACCCTGCCCCCAGCGGGGACGTAGAAGGACGGATAATCCCAGAATCAAGGGATTCCTCAATGTAGGATCTCATGGAGTCACGTTCCGGACCTGACAAATTATAGAGACGGCTAACTGGTAAAGGAGCTCCCGGGAGAAGGTCAATGGGGCAGTCATACGGACGATGAGGTGGAAGAGAAAGAGCTTTACATTTACTGAATACCGGGGCCAGATCATGATATTCAGGAGGTATGCTAGAGAGATCTATATCTTCTGTACCTGGTGTGCTTATGGAAGGATTGGAGATGCCAGAGCGGAGACAGTGTTTTAAACATCGGTCACTCCATCTCTCAACCCTACCGAGTTCCCAATTGAAATGGGGATTGTGATCCCGTAACCAGGGGAAACCAAGAATTAACTGCGTGTTTGGGGAGTCAAATACAAAAAAACTAACCTCTTCATGATGATTTCCTGACGTTATTAAGTGTAGGTTAGTGGTTTTAAATCGAATCTGTGTTAGAGTCTCCCCAGTAACCCCAGCAATGGACACGGGGTCAATTTTAAGGACAGGAAGAGATAGGTCCCTGACCAAATCTTGGCTAATTAAATTTTGTTCTGCACCAGAATCAATAAGTGCAGAAACAGGGAATCGGTTCTGATTGTACTGAATAACTGTGGGTAATGTAAACCTATGAAGAGGAGTAAACAAGGAAGTACCCACCAGTATCTCCTGTTTTACTGGTGGGTATCTTCGTTTCCCCGCACAGGGCAAGTGGCAATAAAGTGCCCCTCTTCACCGCAATACATGCAAAGATTCAAGTTTCTACGCCTTTGTCTCTCAACAGGATTTAAACGTGTACTCCCAATTTGCATGGGTTCAGATTCAGGTGAGTTAGGTTGGGAGCCAGAAGATGGCACCAGAGCACTTCGTGGCTTGTATCTTTCGAATTTGCTGTTGCTGTGGTAACCCCCTGCAGATGACGTTGAATACCCGGAAGTAGAGACCCTCTGGGAGTTGTAGTCCCGTTCACGTCGTCGTTCCCGGAAACGTTCGTCAATTGAGATCGCTAGATTTATTAATGCGTCAAAATTAGGAGGCTCATCTCTTGCTGAGATCTGGTCTTTCACATAGTCGGATAAGGAGTTTAAAAAGGTACCTTGTAATGCCCTGTCGTTCCAGTCAGTTTGCGCCGCCAGGATACGGAACTCCAGGGCGTGTTCAGCAACAGGACGCCGGCCCTGACGTAACCCCAACATTCTCTTTTCCGCGTTGGGTTGCTGTAGCGGCCTGTCGAAAATCCTGCGAAACTCCTCTAAAAAACTCCTAAACGAGACAAAGTCCAAGTCGTGTTGATGAATGAACGAAGTCGCCCATTGGAGGGCGTTACCTTTCAGTTGGTGCATGAAGTAAGTGATTTTTTTTATGTCCGACGAGTAGAGTTGGGGAGCTCCTCTGAAAGCGAGTTCGCACTGAAGGAGAAAGCCCTCACATTGAGCTGGGTCTCCTGAAAAGAGTTCAGACGGTTTTACTACCAGTTGTTGTGAAAACAGAGGATCATTTTCAGAGCTGATGTTAGATCTTGAAGCTTGTGGAGACGCCGAGGCTGTGGGAGGAGAAGGAGTGAGTCTCTGATTAATAGCATGAACCATACCTCCAAGTTCCTGTAGGTTAGCTTGTGTTTTGAGCTGTTGGCTTAAAACTTGTTTCATCATTTCTTCCAATTGATTCATTCGCCCAGTTTGAGAAGAACTAGCTTGTTCGCTCCTGGTCTCGTTCTGGGTTTTGTTTGGCTGAAGCATTCTGTAATGGTTTCTAGGTAACCCAGTTTGTAACGAGACCCAGAACGACACAAGTCACGAGAGTACAAAAAGAACAGTGTTTATTATTTACAGTGGTTTAAAGTACAACATGGTTCATCTGGAATCCAGATGAGGAAGGGAGATGGGTTCCATGAACATCCAATAACTCCAATTGATTCCAGAGGGCAAAGGAGGCAGGCAAGTGGCTGGAGGGCACGGCACGAGGAACAGGATCCAGATCCAAAATCAGACGCGATGACATAACAAGAATCAATGCTTCAGCGATGAGTAGTACTCGACTGCAGCCTTAAATAGGAGTGTAGCTCATCAGGTGGATGACCGTCAGCTGAGGGTGATTGGCGGCCATCTTGGAGCTGCAGAGAGTGCCACTCTTACACCAGGAAGGTTGGGGATCCCTCCCATTTCCCATTGTCCTAGCAGGCATCCATTACCTTTCCCCCAGTTCACCTTGGCTGAAGAAGCTTTTTAATTTATAGTAAGACACTTTTTTAACTCATGAACGTCTTCCTGATCTTGGACAAAGATATTTATATCATCAGCATATGCAGACACCACAATAGGAGAAATTAAAGTTGAGTTGGTCAAAGATAATCCCTTTAGTCTACTCCTCAGTTTATTCAAAAGAGGTTCAATGACTAGTCTGTAAAGCTGGCCTGAAAGTGGACAGCCCTGCCTGATTCCTCGTTTAACTGGTATCGGAGAGCTCAAGCCTCCCTCCACCTTTACAATGCAGCACGCCTCACTATACAAGAGCTTTATCCATGTCAAAAAGTTATCTCCCACCCCAAAAACTTGTAAAGTTTAAAAAAGAAAAGCGTGATCTACACAATCAAAAGCTTTCTCTTGGTCAATAGATATAATACCAGTGTTGGTGTTATACAATTTACATACCTCAAACACATCTCTTATTAAAAACAAGTTATCTAGAATAGATCTCCCAGGTACACAGTAGGACTGATCAGGGGCAATCAAGGATTCAATAAATAATTTCAGCCTGTTTGATAAAACCTTAGAGATAATCTTATAGTCTGTACATAGAAGGGCAACTGGTCTCCAGTTCATTAAGAGAGTCAGGTCACCCTTTTTTGGCAGTAGGGAGAGAACAGCTCGCCTAGAAGACGCAGGGAGCTTACCGTCGGTAAAACATTGTGTAAAAACGTCCAGAAGGTCTTGTCCGAAAACATCCCAAAAGTGTCTATA
>JBBPBX010031405.1:0-34549 GCA_038048925.1 Garcialebias charrua
TTCTGAGATGTACAGAGGAGCAAGTCCATTCAGAGCTTTGAAAACAAACAGGAGCAGCTTGAACTGTATCCTGAACTGAACCGGGAGCCAGTGTAGAGAGGACAGGACAGGAGTGATGTGTTCATATTTTCGTGTGTTGGTCAAAAAGCGCGCGGCAGAGTTCTGTACAAGCTGTAAACGGGAGATGGAGGATTGATTAATACCAACATACAAAGCATTACAATAGTCAAGTCTGGAGGTCACAAAGGCATGGATGGCCTTCTCCAGATCACCACGGCTGAGAAATGACTTGACTTTGGAGAGCAGTCGGAGCTGAAAGAAGCTGGTCTTGACAACAGAACTGATCTGTTTATCAAACTTTAAGTTGGAGTCAAGCTGCACTCCAAGATTTCTGACCACCGGGTTGAAGTGGGGGAGGGGAAAACCAACACTGGGACTGGGAAGGATGTTGCTGGTGTCACCAGGAGCACTAAATAAAATGCATTCAGTTTTATCTGTGTTTAGGTGGAGGAAGTTTTGAGAGAGCCAGTGCTTAATGTCATTTAAGCAGTTGACAAGAGTGTTTGAACTGGGTGAGGGGTTGGGAGTGACTGGCAGATAGATTTGTAAATCGTCTGCATACATGTGAAAAGACAGGTTATGACGTGCAATGATTGATCCTAATGGCAGCATGTAAAGAGAGAAGAGGACTGGCCCTAGAATAGATCCCTGTGGTACGCCAGAGGTCAGAGGGGTTGATGAAGAGGAGGACAGATCGCCTATCATGACAGAAAAAGTTCTCCCAGACAGGTAAGATTTGAACCACTCAAGCACAGCTCCCTGGAGGCCAACCTGCTGAGACAAGCGGTTGATTAGTACCTGATGGTCGACGGTGTCAAAAGCTGCTGAGAGGTCTAACATCACCAGCAGAGCAGGGTTTTTTGCATCCAGGGACAGAAGAATGTCATTCTGTACTTTGAGCAGTGCAGATTCAGTGCTGTGACGAGCTCGAAAACCTGACTGAAATTTTTCAAACAGGTTGTTGAGTTCTAGAAAAGATTGAAGTTGAATAAAAACAATCTTTTCTAGGACCTTTGATAGAAATGACAGATGTGAAACTGGTCTGAAATTAGAGAGAGCTGTAGGATCTAGGCCTGGTTTTTTGAGAAGAGGCCTGACCACAGCATGTTTGAAAGCAGATGGCACAAAACCTGAAGATAGACAGCTGTTAATAAATGACAAAACACAAGGACCAATTACATCAAAGGACTGTTTGAACATTTTAGAGGGAATGATGTCCAGAGAACAGTTAGTTGGTTTCATCTGCTGAACCACCTTGGTGAGGTGAGGGAGTGAAACCAGGTCAAATTGGTCAAAAACAGCTGTGGTTATTGCAGACGCACAAGACTGGATGGTGTTGGATGAACTGACAATGTTCTGCCTGATAGAGTCTATTTTGTTGACAAAATAGCTCTGAAAGTCATCGCAGGTAGACTGTGTGGCAGTTTTCAGAACATTGACAGATGGGTTGATGACAGACTGGAGTGTGCTGAAAAGCGTCCGCGGCCGGTTGGAGCTGGTGGAGATTAAATTGGAGAGGTACTGTGATTTGGCCTGTTTCACAGCATTATGATACTCACAGAGACAGTCTCTCAGTATTCCTTGAGATACATGAAGCCGATCGCGCTTCCATTTTCGTTCTGCTTTTCTGCAACGTTGTCGAAGAGCTCGCGTCGTTTCGTTGAGCCATGGTGAAGGTTTGTTCTTTGAAGATGCCTGTTTGATAGGAGCGATGGAGTCCAAGATCGTTGTGCAGGTGTGATGGAAGGAGCTGATGAAGTCCTCAGGATGTAGAGATGGGTCCAGGCTGACAGCAGAGCAGAATTCAGTGCTCTTAAAGGCGTCAGTGAACTCACTTGGAGTGGATGGGGTGATAGAGCGACAGAAACGTGCTGGGAGAATAGCTTTCGGTGCAGGAGAGGTGAAAAATTCGAATAATATGGGAAAATGGTCTGAGATACAGGTGTCCAGGATCTCCACAGCAGGTATTTGTAGGCCGTGGGAGATAATTAAATCGAGTGTATGACCCTGACTGTGTGTGGCCCCCGAGACCGACTGTGACAGGTTGAAAGAGTCCAGGAGGTCCTGAAACTCACATCCAAGCTGATTACTTGGGCAGCAGGTGTGCACGTTGAAGTCACCACAGAAAAGCCAAGAGTCAAACTTTGGCATTAGGTCAGCCAGTAGTTCTGAAAACTCACTGAGAAAGTTTTTGTTGTATTGAGGAGACCGATAAAAGAGGCCGCACAAAATAGGTTTTGCAGATTCCAGCACAAAAATCATACTTTCAAAACTGGAGTAATTTTTCTGAGGCAACAATCGGTACCTGAACGCCTCATTGAAAACTGCAGCCAGCCCCCCTCCTCTTCCTACTCCACGCGGAGCGCTCAGATAAGAGAAGCCAGGTGGGAGGAGTTCAGAGAAGGAGCTGTTGTCTCCAACTTTCTGCCAGGTTTCCGTGATCAAAAACAGATCCAGACGATGAGTGGAGATCAAATCACTTAATATAAAAGTTTTATTTGTGATTGATCTGGCGTTAAACAATGCTGACCGTACAGGAACACAGCCAGTTACGTCACTCTCAGCTCGAGCGAGCGGGCGGAGGTTATGTTTAACGCAGCCTCGCTCCACAGCCCTCACGGGGGGACAAGATGGAAACTGATCGCTGGCGTCATGATTGATAACAACAAGGCATCTGTTGCGGCGAGCGAAGGAACGACGGACATCAAAGACGCTGAATTCAGGAGGTAAGTCAGCAGTCGGCGTGTTGTGAGACGAGAGATACTTTTTAAATCTCACCAGGAGACCTGCTCTCGTTCCACGTCTTCTGCGCCGCTTGTTGCGTGGCAGCGTGGTCGTGTTGCGTTGTAGGTAGGCAGGAATGGACGCCAAGAAAGGTGGAGGAGGCTTGAAATGTCCATATTTGCCAGTAGCCGGTGTGTTGATCAGCGAGTCTCGGAGGCTTAGAAGAGTTGAGCGATCATAGACCAGGAGCGAGGATGCATCGTCGATGAAAAAAAGGCAGAACACGAACAACAGTGAAAAGTACAGGAGAGCATGTAGACGGCGTTCCATCAGCAAAGGCAGTAGATTGATTCTATTCATTTGCTCTCTCAACTGCACAGCTGTAGAAGGAGATGAGGTTTGAACTTCTCAGACCAGCTCATCTCAGCCGTCTGAGGAAGTAGTCTCTCTGATGAACTTTCGTGATCAGGCTGGTGGTGGTGTTGCTCCAGCTGAGGTTATCGTTCATGTGTACCGTACACCTAAGTACTTGTAGCTAAGCTTCAGCAAAAAGAGGAAAATATTGATGAGTAGCAAAACACTAGCTAAAGTAGCATTTTTTTTGCTGAAAGTATCAAAATGCTAGTTAAAAGTAGCAGAAAAGTAACAGAACAGTAGCTAAAATCTCAACAAGATAAAAAAGAAAACAGATTTAAGAGAATAATGTTTAAGGGAACAAAGGGGAAAATATTTGCTAATAAAGTTTCATATTTTGAAATATATAAAACTAGCAACAAAAAAGTAAGCTGAAATTAACACAAAATATGTAAAAAGAACAATAAAGTGGTCATAGTGTTATGATTTCAAAGGTTTACCCAGTTGGTAATGAAACCCAGAACGACACAAGACGAAGAGGTGCAAAAGTAACAGTGTTTATTATTTACAGTGCAAGTCTATATACTGTACACATGTACAGGGATCTTCTGGATTTCCTGGAAGATGAAACAAACTGTCAGAAAGGCTTGACTATAAGGCTCTTTCAAGATGATGATGATGACGATGACGATGATGAATTCAATTTATAACGCGCTTTTCATTAGTGAAAATCTCAAAGCGCTACACACATTGAATGCTACACACATTCATACACCGGTAGCGGCAGACTACCATGCAAGGTGCTTTCCAGTCCTTCCGGGAGCAACTCAGGGTTAAGTGTCTTGCCCAAGGACACAACAACACATGGTGTGGGGAACCGGGATTCGAACCGCCAACCTTCCGATCGGGGGACGACTGCCATTACCAATACGCCATGGCCGCCCCCAATTAATCTAGTTTTGTTTGTTATTTTACAGAGAAATCCTTAGTTCCTTGAGATGAATCCCAGAGGGTGAAATGAGGCAGGCAAGTGGTTGGAGGGCAAGACACGATGAGCAGAGAACTAGTCCCAGGACCAAGATGGAAACGAGGACTGGAAATGCAACAAAAAACAAGGTGATGCCTGGTACCCACTGCCCCGATTTCGGGCAGCTGAAGCGGCCGGTTTACATTCAAAGTCTATGAGGAGATGCGTGGAGTCACTGCGACCAGGGAAGCGGCGCGATTCGAGTGATCAAAGCGGCGCGGCGGCAGCCCAAGTTCCCTTCGCGGGCACGCGCGCGTCCAAATCAACCTAGCCGTCGAGCCGCCGACGTCCCAAATGTTGATCTCTGGAGGCTCGACGCTAGGGGTGGGCGATACTGAGAATTTTGGAATCGATCCGATACCAAGTAAATACTGCGCTAGAATCGCATACTTCGATACCGATTCCGATACTTGGGGGCGCTGTTGAGCCGCACAAAATTATAACACTGCCAACAACACAAAAACAATGATAAGAAAACAACTTCTATTGCACAGATGTTTTAATGTCAAATAAAAATGCTCTATCAACTAGCTGCAGCAGCAGTATAAAAAATTGAACAGTGTGAGTAACAAAATATTTGCCCATCACCTCTTTTACAACACACAGTTGTTTAAATAAAAGTCACCAGTGCAAAATAACAAAAAAGCAGCAATGTTACAAAAACATAACACTGTCAAAATCACAAAAACAGTGATAAGAAAACAACTTCTATTGCACAGATGTTTTTTGAAAAAAAAAAAAAAAAAACAACAACAAGTCAGTGTTGCAAATAATGTGTAAGGAGCCCTTTGGGCTCTATTTACATGTTGGAAATGACTTAAAGGTTTTTGTTCAGGAACAGTAACATGTTTACATTTTTCCCTTTAATTGCACTTCTTCTCTGTGTCACTAACTGTCCTGCTTTAGAGAAAATCCTTTCTGCAGGTACAGATGTTGCAGGCAAAGGACAGTATCGATTCCATAGCGCTAGTATCGATTCGATACCAAGTACCACCTTGGTATCGATAGTATCAATACTAGAATAGATACGCCCACCCCTACTCGACGCATCCGGCAAACAGTCGGGAGAGCCTCGCTATCTGATTACACAACCACAACGGGACTTTTTTTGGACTTTTTAAACTCACCGGATCGAGCCTCCATGAATTGGAACCAAACTCCGGTAATAAACGTGACATTTTTACAGTTGCTGCTGACAGGCTGCTGTACTCTCCAGTGTAGATCACCCCAAACATTAAAAAAATGTTTTATCTCATCAAAGACCGTCGGAAGTGCAGTTAACACAACAACTGAACCCGGAAAACAAGCTAGAGACCCCTCCCTCTGCTACCCCCTAGTGTACGTCATAAGACGGTCTTCAGTGGCCAGTGGGACCGTGACCAGCGGCCAAAAGGGGGCGGCAGGCGCGTTTCGAGTTGTGCAGTGGGTACCAGGCATGAGTGTCTCAAAGTACTGTACTGTACTCACAAACTGGCTAGAAGCATAAATACCATGAGTAGGCATCAATGCTCCAGCAAAGAGTAGGACTTGACTGCAGCCTTAAGTATAGGTGGAGCTCATCAGGTGGATCACAGTAAAATAGATCATTTTTCTTCCCCATAAATCAGTTATTTAAAATCTAATCTGGAATCATTCCTCCTTGTTAGACTTCAGTTGACCTGTTTAAGTTGGGCCCAAATTTGTTATTATCTTTTGATTTATTTTTCATTGAAATTTAATTCTTTGTTAGTTTATTTTTGGAACTATTAAATTGAATTATTTGGTGGATTTTTGAACACCTTTGTCCTTATTTAAGTCTGGACCCTCACAATTCTATTTATATTATGAACTTGTATTACTAAAATAATTATAACAGAATATGATAGAAGTTGTCCAAAAATTGAAAAGTGGAAGCAGAACACTCCCATTCTCTTTTCACACTGATGCCTCAAACAAGGTGAAGATGAACCATGTTTTATTAATGATAGTTTTATACAAATGGATACACCCGAAATATACAAATAAAAACATGAACAAACTTACTTTACAGTATACAAACATAATTATGCATACTCTGATGCATGCTCAATAATCCAGGTAGAAAAATCTAAAAAAGCCAAGTCTGGTCCTCTGGACCAGTGGTCATTCCGTATGTTGCGGGAGTTTCAGAGACATTGAGACGTTTACTCTCTAAACACAACGTCCCAGTGGCTTTTAAACCCCAAAATACATTACGGCAAAGACTGGTTAATCCCAAAGATCCAGTCCCCCGGCACAAACAGAGTAATATTGTGTATGCTGTTCAGTGTCAGGAGGGCTGTGATCAGTCTTACATTGGGGAAACTAAACAGCCACTGGCCAAAAGGATGGCCCAGCACAGAAGATCAACAGCATCAGGTCAGGACTCTGCGGTCTACACTCATCTCCAGGCCAGCGGTCACTCTTTCAAGGATGAAGATGTTCACATCCTTGATAGAGAGGAACGATGGTTTGAGAGAGGAGTAAAGGAGGCCATCTTTGTGAAAAGAAACCGTCCATCATTAAACCGGGGTGGAGGCCTCCGGGTTCAACTGTCTCCCTCTTACAATGCTGTGATTGCTAGTATCACTCAGCCCTCTGTGAATAGCAAACAACCATCAGGGTGCTAATGATCCATTGTTAGGCTGATGGCCCTCCTTGATCATGTGAGCAACTGGTTTCAGGCTGTCATCAGCCAACTGGTTGTGCAACACTGTGAGAGGGTGCTATTTATAAGACTGAGCTGAATACAGCAACTCAGACTGAGGAAGTCTTTCGGACGAAAGACGAAACGTTTCTACATTTTTTTGCTTTGTTTTGTTTTTTGAATGTCCAGAGGACCAGACTTAGCTTTTTTAGATAATTATGCATACTTCTACACATGCTTAAATTAAACAGTTTATGGCGCCCCCCCATAAAAAAAATCACCAGCCGCCACTGAATGGTAGAATTTCCTTAAACAACAAACAACAGAAAAAAAACATAAGAGAGTAATAGAAAGTGAAATGCAAAGTATCAAAACTAGCAAAACACCACAAGGTAGATGTACAAAATCAAAAACAAGAACATATCCCCCGGGCGCTTTCGGGCTGCCCCCGGGCGCTTTCGGGCTGCTCACTGCACCACCTGGTAGGTGGTTGGGTTAAATGCAGAGACGAATTTCGTCTGTGTATGGGAACATACGCAGATGACAGGAATAGACATTATTATTTATTTATTATTTATATCTGCAATTGTTTTTGCCAGGATTCCAAAAGATTCTTAAAACCATTTAGAGAGGTCAGGGCCGAGCTTCAGATCTTTTTGTAAGATATTCCAGGAAGCAAGAGCGGAGTAGGAGAAGGCCCTTTTTCCAAGTTCAGTCCTCACTGATGGAACACTGCAGGTGAGCATGTCCTGAGAGCGCACACTGTAGCTGCACTCACACAGAGACATGTAAGAGGAGATGTATGAGGGCAGCAGACTGAGAAGTGATTTAAAGATGAAAATGTACCAGTGGAAGAGTCTCCATGAGGATAATGATGTCCAGTTAACCAGTGAATACAGGGTGCAGTGGTAGGTACGATAATCACAGCCAATTATGAATCTTAGAGCACCATGGTAGACAACATCCAACATCCGCAGGGTGCTTGTAGGAGCATTCATGTAGAGAATGTCACCGTAATCAATGGAGGGGAAGAAAGTCACAGATACAAGGCGTTTCCTGACATTCAGTGTTAGACATACCGGCTATTCTCCCTACCAACTGATGTTTGGGAGGCAACCTAACCTGCCTATCGACATCGAATTTGGATTAACCTGTGAAACTGGAAAAAGAGAGTCACATACACAATATGTGAAAAATCTCAAGGAAAGTCTGACAGAGAGTTACAAGATTGCTGTGGATCATAGCACTAAAGCTGCTCTTCATAACAAGAAGCTCTTTGACAAAAGAGTGAGAGACTCAAAGTTGGAGACTGGAGATCGTATCTTGGTGAAAAATGTTGGATTACGTGGGAAGCATAAACTCTCCAACAGATGGAGCCAGACCATCTACCAGGTGGTGAAACAAGTGAAAGATTTACCTGTATATGTAGTGTCTCCTTTGGAAGCAGATGGTCCACAGAGAGTGCTACATCGAGACCTGTTGTTACCTTGTGGATTTTTACCACAAACTGACAATGAACCAAAGCCAGTCAAGGACAAGAAGGTGCCACGTTGTTCTTCAGGTTCTAAGTCTGTTGAGGATGGAAATAATTTTGGACTTCAGGGTGAAGAGGATCCCTTGGCAGAAAATGATGATGGAACAGATGATGACTATTACTATCCTCCAGTTGTATTTGTGGATGGAAAACCTAAAAGAACTGAGGATGAAACAACCAACTATGATGTGCAGAACACTTCTGGAGTGGATTTGGGTTGTGCTAATACAACTTCTCTCACAAGGCAAGAGGATACGATGACTCGTATCATAGAATCCCCATCCAGATACACACCAGGAGTCAGTGTTGAAGAGTTGAGTGGAGATTATACACTGAATCCAGAAGCACCTCTGTTCCGACCGCAAAGTTCTATGGAAGGTGACAGCAAGTCTACATCAAAATCTGAAATTGTGGCTGAGTCACCAGAGCTTTCAATATCTCAAGAAGATAAAAGGGTGGATGAATTGGTTAGAGTTCAAACGCCAGATGACAACAGTCACAAAGAGGAGAGTGATCAAGCAGAGGACGTGGAGTTGAGACGATCAACAAGACAGCGGAGTCAACCTAAAAGACTGACTTACCCATCACTGGGCAACCCTCTGATTGTTGTTATGCAATCAATTTTTGAAGGATTAGATAAAGCTTTTACGACAGCCTTAAGTTCTGATTTTATACCTGCTATTTCACAGTATCAAACTAACCTAGTGGAGACTGTGTAATTGAACATGCAGGGACGCATGAGAGGTTTGGGGGGGAGGATGTAACCCCCATAAACTGTGTTGATTTGTCTGTATGTTTAATGTATTATCTTGTAGTTCTTAGAATGTCCTGTAGAGGGCCCTAGATCCAAATTTCTTCTCTGTGTTAAAAAAAGGGAAGAAGACGTACTTAACGTCTCAGCAGAATTAGAGAAGACAGAGAAATGACAGAGTCTGTAGATTAAGCACGTTCCAGCAGAAGTAGAGAAGTCACACAACTCATAAGTGCTGCTGTTCTACGAGAGAAATCTGTTCATTTCAAACTGGATAATGTACATTTCGTTCCGGGATTTCTCCGGTGAGTCTGTTGCTTTATTTTCAGCTGTGTTCTTGGGCAGAATGCCAAACGTTGCTCCGTTTTTCTGAACAGAAAGAAAAAAAAACCGACCGGAGTATATTGTGTCACTCTGTAATTAACAGTTCTGTGAAATGAGATTGTTTTATAGTGAAGTAATGTTAAGTAAGTTCTTTATTACTAAGTATTTTTTGTTGTTTATGTTGTCGGTACCGGGGCTTGAACCGGCGACCTTCCGATCACAAGGTGCGCTTGTGATCGGAAGGTCGCCGGTTCAAGCCCCGGTACCGACAACATCAAAGATGTGGGTGGGGTACGTGAAATGGTCACACTTGTCTCCACCCTCATCTGCCCCACTCTGGGCCCTTGAGCAAGGCCCTTAACCCACACCATCTGCTCCCCCGGGAACCCTAGATATCAGCTCTCTGCTCCACACAGAGGGCTGTGGTTGCTCGGTGGTCTGTGGTTGCGTCAGGAAGGGCATCCGGCGTAAAAACTGCCAAATCTTCGTGCGACCAGTTCGCTGTGGCGACCCCTAACGCAGGGAAAAAAGCCGAAAGAAAAAAAAAAAAAAAAAAATGTTGTTGTTTATTTTAAACGCTAATTTGTTTTTTTCAATGAGAAGTGATTGAAAGATGTCGCTGATTTCTGTGCACGCGCATGAACGGTTACCACTGTGCATGCAGGTTGGTTTTTTTAACGGCTGATATCTGAACGAGCCAGTGAAGTCCAGAAGTAGGAGGGTCCCGCCGCCATCTTTGTTACTCGGACTGAAGTCTGGAAAGAGGAGGGACTGCACTGCTGGAGCCGCTTGGACAACAGATAAGCTTATTGAACAAGGAAAAAAAAGAAAAGGGGGCCCCCAATCTTTCAAACTCACAAGCTATATGTTCATGAACATATTTTCTTTAACTGACAATCTTTGTGCACATTGACTGAACTGACTGAATTGTATATTGAAGGGCTAATTGGAATTTGTATTTTTTTTAAAGAGAAGTAGTTCTTTTAATGAACTTTTAACAAGAAACCTACCCTTATTGTTTTTTCTGTTTATTTTTTATTTGTTTAGGGTGGACAATTTAAGTTCTTTAATTAATCTGTATTAAGGTAATAAGTTTCATTTAAATTATTTTTTTTGTGGGGAAAGAAAAATAAATTTGAGTTGTTAAAACTTGATTGCTTATTATCCTCCTGTGTGATCCTAGAACCAAAGTAACTTTACTGCTGAGGTTTATTACTAATTAAATTAAGTAGTGGTTACACATACATGGAGAAAAGTCAGGAAAACTACTGGCAAATCAGTTGAAGGGTGCCATGGCTAAACAAATCATCCCTAAGATCCAATTAGAGAACGGCACCACAACTCTAGATCATTTACAAATTAACAGAGCATTTAAGGACTTTTATTCCCATTTATATACTTCAGAATCCCAAACCAACAAGAATTTATCTTCTCAGTTTTTCGAAAAGACCAACATGCCAAAACTCACACCCAACCTGAAAGATGCACTGGAGATCCCAATATCCCTGACAGAAATTGTGTCAGCTGTATCGGTAATGCAGTCTGGCAAATGTCCGGGTCCTGACGGCTTCCCTGCTGAATTTTTTAAGAAATTTTCTTCATTACTTTCCCCACTCCTACACTCGGTTCTCTTAGAGTCATTTGACCAAGGATCCCTTCCGAAATCTTTTTTAGAGGCCTGCATTACCCTCATTGCAAAGAAAGGAAAAGACCCAACTCACTGTTCCTCTTATCGACCAATCTCCCTTTTAAATACAGACGCCAAAATTTTAGCCAAAGTTCTTGCTCAAAGGTTGGAAAAGATCCTTCCTTTGATCATATCAAAAGACCAGACTGGATTCATTAAAGGCAGGCACTCCTTTTTTAATGTCAGACGCCTTTTTGACATTATTTATTCTCCTTCGGATACTGTTCCTGAGTGTGTTATTTCCCTTGATGCAGAGAAAGCATTTGTGACCAGCCACTCCAAATCCAGGAACAAGTCGGCACAGCTCTAACTGAGAAAAAATCAATAAACCTTCAACTTCTGAGAAATTAGTGAAAATCGTTTTTTTGCAAAATGTACCAGTTGAAGTTGTGAAGAAACCATCCCATGCTTTAAAAAACACTTTATAAGTGTTTAAACTGATAAACTTTGTGTTAGAAATCAGTTTGTTTTCAGAGTAAAACCAAGCCGCAGTGATTTGCGTACTGGGGGCGGGGACCCTCTCAGCTGATTAACATGCGGGACTTGTTTGGCTGGTATCAGAGCTTTGTTACTGGCTTCGGCCAATAACGTGCAGCTTTGAAAGAAGCACATGGCTACTTAACATCTATAGATCGCCCAGTGGACACAAGGAACAAGGAAAATAATAAAATAAAGCCGATCAAAGCGTCAGAGCTGTCAGCTGTTTTTCCGACCGACCCGAGGAAAAAAAAAAAGAAGCTTTTACTGCGTGCGCAAGCAAATCGCAAGCAAATCAGTTTCCATCCATACATAATACATCCATCCATACGTCCATCCATCCATCCACTATCTTTATTTCATTAGACAAAGCAGACACGCGTAATCACCGCGCAATGCGCTCCAGCCACTGCGGTAAAGTGAGCCTCCACTCGGCTCCGTGCAGCCATGGTCTGTGTCCAGCAGCGCATCGCGCAATCACACGCGTTGGATTGGCTTAGGTTTTACAAATCGCAGCAAAGAAACTAAAATTTAAAGCACGATAATGGTGCACCAATTATGCAGATTCAACTGGCCGTTTGAAAAGGTAAAATGTACAGTTAAC
Source organism: Garcialebias charrua (assembly GCA_038048925.1). Classification (NCBI taxonomy): domain Eukaryota; kingdom Metazoa; phylum Chordata; class Actinopteri; order Cyprinodontiformes; family Rivulidae; genus Garcialebias; species Garcialebias charrua. The sequence continues at coordinate 12,187 of JBBPBX010031405.1, forward strand.
ATCGGATGGATCAGCCGTTGACGCAGCTGTCAGCTGGCTGTCATCATGATAAAAAAGCTGAATGGAGCAGCGTGTTTAATTAAAATAGCCTTGTTTTTCCCAGATAATTTTGCTCTAAAATGTTTTTGTTTATCTTTATGTAAGGTTATCTTTAGAATTTATTTTTCATGTTAATATATATTTGGTGAAACAAGAAATCTTATCTTTCTTTCTTTAAAATACATTATTTGGATGGATGGATGGATGGATGGATGGATGGATGGATGGATGGATGGATGGATGGATGGATGGATGGAACCGACCAGCCCACAAAAGCTTAATAAAAAAGACTTACAACAAAGATAAGGCCTTTCTGCCCTGATGATCATGTCCAGCACCAACACCTTGACATCTAAAATAAGTCTGTGCAGGAGCTTGGTGTGTGTAAAGCCTTATTTTATTTTGTTTCCCCCCTGTCTAACCTAGATGCAACATAAGCATCTCCTGAGTTTACTCAACATCTTCAGCTATTATACAAACTTTTCCAGTGTCATCAACTTTATAAAGTGCATTCCTGTCCTGTACCTTTAACACCATTTTTATTATACTTTTACTGCTGTTAATATCATAATTTTCCGGGTCGGGGAGGAGGTCCTGCCCCAAGTGGAGGAGTTTAAGTATCTCGGGATCTTGTTCACGAATGAGGGAAAACTGGAGCGTGAGATCGATAGGCGGATAGGTGCAGCGTCCGCAGTGAAGCGGGCGCTGTACCGGTCTGTCGTGGTGAAGAGAGAGCTGAGTCAAAAGGCAAAGCTCTCAATTTACCGATCGATCTACGTTCCCACCCTCATCTATGGTCATGAGCTTTGGGTTATGACCGAAAGAACAAGATCTCGGATACAAGCGGCTGAAATGAGTTTTCTCCGCAGGGTGGCTGGACTCTCCCTTAGAGATAGGGTGAGAAGCTCAGTCATCCGGGAGGGACTCGGAGTAGAGCCGCTGCTTCTCCACATCGAGAGGAGCCAGTTGAGGTGGCTCGGGCATCTGGTTAGGATGCCTCCTGGACGCCTCCCTGGTGAGGTGTTCCGGGCATGTCCCACCGGGAGGAGACCCAGAGGAAGACCCAGGACACGCTGGAGGGACTATGTTTCTCGGCTGGCCTGGGAACGCCTTGGGATTCCCCCAGAGGAGCTGCTCCAAGTGGCTGGGGAGAGGGAAGTCTGGGCCTCCCTACTTAGGCTGCTACCCCCGCGACCCGACCCCGGATAAGCGGAAGAAAATGGATGGATGGATGGATGAATATCATAATTTTTACCATTGGTGTGTGATACTGTTCATTAAATTTTTAAACCTCTTTTATGTTGTGTGTGTGAAGCACCTTGATAACAGTTTATCTGTTTGTTTTTTTCATTCAAGCTTTATTTATACAGGCTAGCCTCGTTGAGCCACGGGGACTCATTTACAAGAGGGACCTGTCTCACTCACACCTAGGGTCAATTTTAGAGTTACCAATCAGCCTAACATGCATGTTTTTGGACTGTGGGAGGAAACCGGAGCACCCGGAGAAAACCCACGCATGCACGGAGAGAACATGCAAACTCCACCCAGAAAGGCCCCCAGACCGGGATTTGAACCGGGGACCCTTTTAACTGTGCTATATAAATAAAATTGACTTGACTTGACTAGTTGTGACCCTTATTTTTTGGGGTGGGCTGTAACAAAACAATTAACATTATTAATGTGTAAAACATGTCACAATAACATAAAATACAATTCTTTGTATTAATGTTATTTTTTTAAAGATCAAAAGGAAGTTTGCCATAGGCTTAGAAGGGTGTAGGAAAAAATAGATTTTTTTAAAGACTCTGGATTCTTAGTCCTAGCGATTCAGAATCAATTCTAAATGCTCCAAAATAAATTTTTAAACATGTTTAATTTTACCCTGATGCATGTTCAATAATCCAGATAGAAAAATCTAAAAAAGGTAAGACTGGAGTCAGCTCAGTCTTTAGCACCCTCTCACAGTGGATCAACCAGTTTGCTGATGACAGCCGAAACCAGTTGCTCACATGATCAAGGAGGACCATCAGCCTAACAATGGATCGTTAGCACCCTGATGGTTGTTTGCTATTCACAGAGGGCTGAGTGATACTAGCAATGACAGCATTATTGTCCCCCTCTTATAATGCTTGAGTTAAAGGCAGTGTTGCCAGGTGTACGATAATTATCGTATGTGTACGATAATTTTGCCCTCTGTACGATGTACGATCAATAATCCCGAAAAAGGCCAAAAATACGATAATTTGACCATTCTGTGAACGTGTAGTTGTGATCGGTGTCCATCAGCCTGTCGCAACTGTCTGTCGGAGTTTTTTTGTGAACCCTGAAGGCATCTTGAAATTCCAGCCAATCGTGCTTTTCTAAATGCAACATAAGAGTGACGTATATGCAGAACAACGACCATGATTGGCTGAAAAGTCCGCTGCGCCCGCCCCATGAATTAGAAAAAGCAGAGCCGTGTACTTGGAGCCGTGTGACACTGGTCGGAAGAAGTGATGAAAATGATAGAACATTTATATAAAGTTGAACGTTAAATGATAATAAAGAAATATATTAAGAAAATATGACAGGAAAACTGGGACATTACTGATATAGGAAGACATTTACACAACATTCATAAAAAGGTAAGATATACAGTACAATTGAAAGCAGGAAGAAACAGGAACTTACTCACGTTAGAACAGGACACACGGGCCTTAATTTATTCATTCAACCTTTATTTAATAAATCTCTTGAAATAATTGGAAAACATGCAACAGGACTTTTTTGTGACATGTGCACCAGCAATTTCCCTGAAACGGTTCAACATGTCTTTATGGAATGTCCAGGGTATGAAACAAGAAGAAAGCATTTCCAAAAAGAAAGAAATTAAATGGATATTAAATTTACAATTAGGGATGTTTTTAGTAATCAGTAAAGTTTAAGATCAAATTATTATTGCCTTAAAAATACAAACTTAATACTGTAGACAGAATTTAGTTGAGTTATTAAATTAATTTTACAGAATTCGTAAAAAAATAAAATAAAAATTAAATCTCCTGTCCACACTTCAGCTCGGTGGTGGTTAACCACCATGAAACAAAACAAGAGGAGGCTCATTAGTTGCCACCAGACATTAATACGTATTATTGTCTATGGTTCCCACCAGTACTGACGCCACAAAGCTGGGGGTGCCTGTTAGACGCTATTCAACAACAGAGTGACTATAGAGCATACTTGTTATTTTGTTTATGACGGGTGTACGATAATTTTCCTCAAATACGATAATTTTAGGGCTCTAGTACGATAATCCTACATTTCTCACCTGGCAACACTGGTTAAAGGTTACTACACTTTGGTAGGCTGAAGTCTGTTTTTGTCTGTATATTTTGAATTATTTGTATGTGATGGACTGGAGACCTGTCCAGGTGCCCTCCGCCTCTCACACAGTGATGGCTGGACATGGACACCAGTGAACCCCATGACTCTTAAAGGAAGAAGTAGTTAAAGATGATGGATGGATTAATTATTTGTTCCTAGATTTTTATTTTATTGTTTTAGAGGAATCCAAGCAACTATAACCTAATACAGTACTGGTAATTCAAGTTACAGCATTTAATGCATTCCTGTATTATTTGTTTGTATTTTTGGTATGAATATCAAATGATTCAAAAACTTTGATAAAGTACAGAACCTACAATTATTGTTTTAAATAAATGCTCCATTTGTTTACATTGTTGTTTAATATTCTCAGTTTAAAATTATTGTTTCAAATAAATGTTCCATTGGTTTACATTGTTGTTTAATATTCTCAGTTTAAAATTATTGTTTTAAATAATTGCTCCATTTGTTTACATTGTTGTTTATTCTTTTCAGCTTGTCAGTTACAAAGCTGAAACTAAATTCATGACCAAAGATCCAGTCCCCCGGCAAAAACAGAGTAACATTGTGTATGCTGTTCAGTGTCAGGAGGGCTGTGATCAGTCTTATATCGGGGAAACTAAACAGCCACTGGCCAAAAGGATGGCCCAGCACAGAAGATCAACATCATCAGGTCAGGACTCTGCAGTCTACACTCATCTCCAGGCCAGCGGTCACTCTTTCAGGGATGAAGATGTTCACATCCTTGATAGAGAGGAACGATGGTTTGAGAGAGGAGTAAAGGAGGCCATCTTTGTGAAAAGAAACCGCCCATCATTAAACAGGGGTGGAGGCCTCCGAGTTCAACTGTCCCCCTCCTACAATGCTGTGATTGCTGGTATCACTCAGCCCTCTGTGAATAGCAAACAACCATCAGGGTGCTAACGATCCATTGTTAGGCTGATGGTCCTCCTTGATCATGTGAGCAGCTGGTTTCAGGCTGTCATCAGCCAACTGGTTGTGTAACACTGTGGGAGGGTGCTATTTATAAGACTGAGCTGAACCCAGCACCTCAGACTGAGGAAGTCTTTCGGACGAAAGACGAAACGTTTCTACAATTTTTTGCTTTGTTTTGTTTTTTTGTTTTTTTGAATGTCCAGAGGACCAGACTTAGCTTTTTTAGATTTTTCTACCTGGATTATTGAGCATGCATCAGGGTAAATTCATGACCATTTTAATAGAAAAATCATTGTTGAATCAAAAATTGTTTCTGAATCGAAACGATGGCCCTCATGCACGAACCGTTCGTACGCACAGATTTGTTCTTAAACTGTGCGTACGAGTGATTTAGGATCATTTGTGGCATTCAACAATGTTTTCGTATCCTAGGATTTTTCTCAGATACGAACAAAATTTACGAGTGGTCCGGACCTGTCGTATATTTTACGAGCAGTCGGTCCGCTGTTATCCAGATGGATTTCCTTCACTAATAACTTCATATTTCGTTATTTAGAAAATATTTTGGGTTTAAAAAAATCACGCACCATAATTATTCTTGACAATAGGTTATTCTGTTTGAATTAGAATTATAATTTTAAGTTTAATTTGTCTGGTGTGTCGCGCAGGCCGTGCGCTCCCCTTGGTCATCAAAGCCGCTCCTCATATTAACACCCAGGTACATAAAATCCCCATACACCGCCGCAGAACAAGTACGAATTAAGACTGATCTTGTGCCAAACACCATCGGAGCAATTGATTATTATATCTGATTCGAAATATAACCTGCAGAATGTAGTTGCGCCCTGACCAGGAGGTGCGCACCGACCAGGAGGTGCGCCCTGACCAGGAGGTGTGCGCCGACCAGGAGGTGCGCCCTGACCAGGAGGTGCGCGCTGACCAGGAGGTGCGCGCCGACCAGGAGGTGCGCGCCGACCAGGAGGTGCGCGCCTGACCAGGAGGTGCGCGCCTGACCAGGAGGTGCGCGCTGACCAGGAGGTGCGCGCTGACCAGGAGGTGCGCCCTGACCAGGAGGTGCGCGCTGACCAGGAGGTGCGCGCTGACCAGGAGGTGCGCGCTGACCAGGAGGTGCGCGCTGACCAGGAGGTGCGCGCTGACCAGGAGGTGCGCGCTGACCAGGAGGTGCGCGCTGACCAGGAGGTGCGCGCTGACCAGGAGGTGCGCGCTGACCAGGAGGTGCGCGCTGACCAGGAGGTGCGCGCTGACCAGGAGGTGCGCGCTGACCAGGAGGTGCGCGCTGACCAGGAGGTGCGCGCTGACCAGGAGGTGCGCGCTGACCAGGAGGTGCGCGCTGACCAGGAGGTGCGCGCTGACCAGGAGGTGCGCGCTGACCAGGAGGTGCGCGCTGACCAGGAGGTGCGCGCTGACCAGGAGGTGCGCCCTGACCAGGAGGTGCGCGCTGACCAGGAGGTGCGCGCTGACCAGGAGGTGCGCGCTGACCAGGAGGTGCGCGCTGACCAGGAGGTGCGCCCTGACCAGGAGGTGCGCGCTGACCAGGAGGTGCGCCCTGACCAGGAGGTGCGCACTGACCAGGAGGTGCGCACTGACCAGGAGGTGCGCACTGACCAGGAGGTGCGCGCATCATTTGTGCTGCAAAACATGTTGGCACGCATCTTGCAGCGTGGCATTTATTGTCCACCATCTCCTGACCACCTCCTGTCCGTGCTGCGGCGAGATGTTTGTTTGAAGCCATTTTCAGATCAAACCATTTATTCTTGATTTCTGATACTGTACGACCCACGGGAGACAAAACATATGCACTACAATATTAATATGATGTTAACTGTAGTTTCGAGACAATTCAAAATGCTTCTGTTGAAAAACACATCCGACACTTGCGGGAGGGTGGGGTAGCGGTGCGCCACAGCTCTTCTGAATAAGTGAAACTGTAACACAGTACACTAAAATTAAAGGTATTTGACCATCCGACACTTGCGGGAGGTGGGGGTGTAGCCACAGCGCCACTGAGAGCAGATCTCCGAACGCGTGAAGTTCCTCCTTTTACTTCGAGTTTGAATGAATGGACACTTCCTGCTGTCTGAAGGCAGGAAGCGTGGCCTTATATGGTGTTTTGAGGGGTGGAAATTATGTAAATTACCTTCCCGCGAGCACGCGCAGGTGAGTAGAACAGGTGGGATCCATCAACTTTAAGCAGCCCGTTTACACGCTTTTCCTGTGGATAGAAGACTTTGTTGGATCTGACGTGGCATGTTCGTACGAACGCTTCGTACGAACAAAAGTAGGAGAAATTTAGGATAAAAATACGAACATTTTCGTGCATGAGGGCCATTGATTTTGAATCGAATTGTGACACCAAAAATCGGAATCGAATCAATTCTCCAGACACTGAGAGATTCATACCCCTATTTGCCAGCAAAGCTGAAGTTCTACACACCTTCCTAGGCAGAGTCTGTGTTGACAGTCAGTGCTAGGGGGTTGGGTTAATGCAAATTAATGTAAATGAACAGCAATTGTTAACACCCCCAGGTAATGCTTCTGGAATGGGAACATTCTTCTAAAGCTTTGAGGCCTGTTTTCTCCCTAATCTTATTTGCAGATTGCCAACATTGAAATGGCTGTATCTTCTTCATTTTTTTTTTTTTTGAGCGACATGTGTTTGGCATCATCGGATAGCTTAGAACCCACACTTTCAGATTCTGTGAAGAACTCAAAATGACCCAGGGGAGACTTGTTCCTGGTTTTGCCATGGCCAGTCACATTTGATCGGGTTGAATGGGACTACTTGTTTAATGTTCTTGACAAATTTGGTTTTGGCCCCAATTTCATTACATGGGTGCAATTAATTTATTCACATCCCACCGCAACCATTCGTACCAACTCTCAGATATCAAAACCCTTCAGTCTACATCGAGGAACTCGCCAGGGATGCCCACTGAGCCCTATGCTCTTTGACCTGGCAATTGAACCTCTTGCCACTGCCTTGCGGTCCTGTGACACAATTTCAGGAATCTGGAGAGGCGATATGGAGCACAAGGTCTCCCTTTATGCTGATGACCTTTTACTTTTCATTTCTCATCCGACTGACACGCTGCCCTCCGTTTTATCATTACTTGAGGAATTTGGAATAAACTCTGGTTACAAATTAAACCTGAGTAAAAGTGTAATTTTCCCTGTCAATACCCTGGCGCAGACTCTTGACTTTGGTAAATGGCCTCTTAAAATTGAGAAGACAAAATTCTCTTACCTGGGTGTTACAGTTACGAGGAGGTATAAAGATTTATATCAAGAAAACTTTGTCTCTCTGTTGAATCAGACAAAGCAGGCATTATCCCGATGGTCACCGCTTTCCATTTCCCTCACAGGCCGTATTAACTCAGTCAAGATGGTCACTTTACCTAAGTTTTTATATCTTTTTCAAAATATTCCTGTTTTTATCCCTGGTTCATTCTTTGTTCAGTTAGATTCCATCATTTCATCATATCTGTGGCAAGGAAAACGTCCACGCTTAAATAAGACACATCTCCAAAAAACTAAGGCCGCAGGCGGTCTTGCCCTTCCAAATTTCCGCTTTTATTATTGGGCAGCAAACTTGCACTGTCTAGCATTCTGGTCATTCTATTACAACAGGCCTGACAGCCCTGACTGGGTAGAGATGGAGTCACAGTGTTCTGGGAAATGGTCCTCCGTGGCTTTCTTGGGATCCTCACTCCCGCTTCCACCACTTACAACTGTTATAAATCCAGTTATAAAACACTCACTAAAAATCTGGGCACAATTTCGTAAATGTTTCAATTTCTCTAGTTTCTCTCTCTATAGCCCTATCATGTCTAACCAACTTTTCAAACCCTCATCTCAGGACTCTGTTTTTAAAGAATGGCAAAGAAGGGGTATAGTACGCTTCAATGACTTGTTTCTCAATAACACTTTAGCTTCATTTCAACAACTATGTGAAAAATTTAGTCTTCCCCAGTCCAATTTTTTTAGGTATCTCCAAATACGGCACTTTATTACTCTTCATTTGTCCAGCCTCTCCATTTCAACTGATAGCAGTATTGTTGACACTATTCTTTCTCTAGACCCAAATAAAAAACAGTCCATTTCATTCATTTACAGTAAACTATTGGATTTGAAGCGTGCTTCCTCAGATAAAATCAAAGCTGCTTGGGAAGAGGATCTCGGCTCCTCTATTTCAGAGGACTCTTGGACCTCCATACTCAAACTGGTGAGCTCCAGTTCTCTCTGTGCTAGACATTGTCTAATACAATTTAAAGTGGTGCACAGAGCTCACATCTCTAAACTGAAATTGTCCTCTATGTATCCTGATGTCAGCCCATACTGTGTGAGATGCAAACATGCTGAAGCCTCTCTCTCCCATATGTTTTGGTTTTGCCCATCTCTGAACAAATATTGGCGGGAAATCTTTCAGACTTTATCACATGTACTAGATACACGCCTGAACCCTGACCCACTGATTGCTCTGTTTGGTCTTGTAGAGGGCATGACAAACCTAAATAAAAACCAACAACATGTAATATCGTTCACCTCTCTCCTGGCCAGACGAGCTATTTTGCTTAGGTGGAAAGAACCGTTTCCACCCACTCACGCTCAGTGGTTGGCTGACATCATGTCCTGTTTAAAGCTGGAGAAAATCAGATTCACACTCCAACAGAAAGAGGGTAAATTTGAGAATGTCTGGGGACCTTTCCTGAATCTGTTCCAGTCTCTTTGACAACACAACTCATTCAGGTTAATGCAGTCTCTTGGCTATTTTACTAGGGGTGCACCGATTTCAATTTACTGGCCGATCACCAATTACCGATTTTTAGAAAGTCTGACCTGCCGATTCCAATTTTGGCCGATACCGATTTTCAGGTGTTAAAAGGTCAAAATGCACCCTAAATTTTCAGGATTTTCCAACCTTTGTTGAGGCAGATAAAATCGGTAGATAAAATCGGCTTCTCATTTAAAGATCGGCCGATCACCGATCTCCCCAAATTAAGGAAATCGGAGCTGATCGATCGGCCGACCGATTTATCGGTGCATCCCTATATTTTACCTTTTATTTATTTTTTTCCTTTTCTTTTGGCAGTGATTGGGTAGGGATTATTTTCTACATGTTGTAACTTAGATTGATTGTTGTATTTTTTTGTTGTTGTTGTTGTTGTTGTTGTTTTTGTTTGTTGTTATCTGAAGGAAAAAAAATGAAAAATTCAATAAAAAAGGTCTTGAATTAAAAAATTCACTACTACTCCATTGCTTTCAATGCCAGCTGATTTGTATTGGATCGTTTTATTTATGATCTGCAATGTTTTTATGTTTTTCGTGTTGTACTTCATTGTCTGTGTTGCCTGTTGCGTGTTTGTTTGTCCAGCACTTTGGTGTGGACTTGTTCCTGTTGAAAGTGCTTTATAAATAAAATGGTATGGTATGGTACAACTTGTGGTGAAGATTTTTTTTTTTTTTTTGAAAATGTATTCATTTAATTTAAAAACATGACAATTATACATACAATACAATAACAAAAAGTAAATTAAATAAAAGGTGGCAGAAGAAGAACTAGTCTTATGAAAACTGCCCCTTTTTACTCAATTCTAATGTAAATCAAATTATATATATAAAAAATTTAATTCAAAAAGAAAATAACAATCTAGCTAAATTAAAAACATAAAAACTCAAACATCTTAATCAAATCAGACAACAACTTAAGTAGATATGTATTAACGATTCCCATATTCTTCCAAGAAACTCGTCTTTATCAGTCTCTTAAATGTACACAGAGATTTATTTATTTAAGAGATATTTAAGCATAACAACATGAGGACTACCAATAAATATACTGATCAACATGGACACGTGGTTAGAACCTCATTTGGCATAATTATAATTACATTTCTTTGAAATTCTGGGACCATGCTATGGTTTGAGGATTTACTTTGAAATAGTTGCTTGGCAGGACACTGGCATTACAGTCCACAAACACCACATTTCTACAAAGATGTGTGCAGATAATGCCTAAGCTCCAGATAATGTCCAAGCCTGTTTAAGCACTTTTTTTTTTCTAAGCAGCCCGAGTAATTACAATTCATCCAATTAAACAAGATCTGCCTCTAAGAACAGTACAGCAAAAATAGGAACAAGGTGATAAAACAATTAAAACTAGAGGAGAAACAAAAGGTGGAAGCATTCAAAGCAGTGACGTGTATTTAAATAGTCAATCGAGTGTGCTTTGTTTTACACTACCACACCTATACTGTAAATGGACTGAACTTATACAGTGCCTTTCTATCTAATCAAGATACTCAAAGCACTTTACACCACAATCTGTGTCCTCATTTACCCATTCATACAGCACTCTATTAGATCTCTATAAAGCTAATTGAACAAATCATTCTAAAGAGACTAATCAGAGCTTCATCACATTCATACACCAATGGGACACACATCGGAGGCGATGAGAGTTCAGTGTCTTGCCCATGGACACTTTGGCATGTGACTGCTGGTGGATTCAAACCCCAAACCCCCCCCCCCAACTCTTGCATTGGAGGACGACTGCTCTAACCACTCAGCCACAGCTGCCACCCATATCATATCAGGACACTCAAACCAGTATCAGGACACTGCCTTCAGAGCCAACAGGGAACACAAGAACCACATCTGATGAGAAGAAAAAAATTAAATTAAAAAAATACGAGACCGTTTGCAACGGTCCTCTTAGTTCTTACCTGTGTCTGTTCTCATCATGTACTCCTTGTCCATGTATGATCACCTGTCCTGAACTGTGCTTCCCCTCTTTTGGCAAGTTAATGTGTGGGATGAGCACATCCTCCAAGCCCAGGTCAAAGCGTTTGTGCTTGGAATTGTCTGGGAGGAAAAAGAAGGCTCCAAAGCATAAAGTGATGAAGGCACTGAGGATAAGGAGGAGAATGAACTTCTCTGACAGCCTCAACGTCGCTCTGTGGTGTGGGAAAGAGGAGGCGCCTGGTGACAAAGTGAGTATCCTGCGGCCCGACAAGGGCAATAGAGCCGGTGTAGTCATAGTTTGACAGCTGAAGTAAAAAAAAATAACTTGTATGCGGAGGTGGGTTTTACAGGTGCCACAGGTGAGGTTGCAGACTATTATCTCATCCCTGCTTTGGAGAGTCCGGAAACAAAACAGGACCTATGAAGCTCAGCGAAGAAGTGACCAGTCAGCCAAAAAATGGTCATGACGAATCTGGAAAAAAAGCCACATGACAAAGAGTTTGTGTGTTACTGGGAAATCAATGACATCCATATAGAAAATTGTCAGAAATGTTATTTCTGCTTTTATCTGTCCAGATAATTGTACTTTTACATGCTTTATTTTGCCACCATCTCACCAACTCCCTGACAGGCTCATTCTAAGATCCAAAGCATTTTAAAACTAATAAAAAACACATGACAACTTCAGAAAATTGACTCCTATTTGTTAAAAGTTAAGTGCAGCATCAAAATAATAATAAGCAATCATTTTCTGTGCCATTTGTCGTGTTATGTGGTACTACAAAATAACCTTTAATCCTTCGGCTGAGAAAAATGAAGCATATTTTCAAGAGGCTTAAATGTATGAAGGGGCTGTGCCATATCTGTGTGACACGATGTGAAGTGAAACACTGCTTTACAGTAGTCTCGTTATCCTGCATAGACTGCAATGTCACAAGCCGTGATTCAATTCAAACGGGCTGGATAGGAGAAGCCACATCAGCCAACATCATTTAACAATTCACAAGCAAAAAACAAGCCCTCGGATGAAAAGGCTAAACATCCAGTCAAACACACAAGTCATTAAATCTGAGTTTAATACATCATTTTAGCTTTCATTTTAACTCGACCGCTGGGTAGGACTGCGCGGCTCCACAATGTTTAAATGGATAAAGTGACCTCATCAATGTATGATCAGAAAGGTTTATACATCAGCCTAAAGTGAACATGCAACGTCTCGTCTGACAGAGTGTTAGCCAACACAATGCTAGCTAACAAGCAGAGGAGCGAACTCATCCGGAGAAAACGATCTGCTGGGTTTAAAGGCACTGGAGTTCAAAAATGGAAAACAATTTAAATATCCCAGCATGTAATTTTAGCCTCGCTGACATTTTAGCTAGCCAGTTTCAAAGCAGCCCAGCCAGCTGAAGAGCTAGCTACAATGCTAATGCTATGTGCTGGCTGTGGAGGAGCTCTCCTCCTCCTCCTGCTGCTGCATCACCTTTTCTCCTTCACTCTGGGAAAATACCAGCCGCTCGGGATTCCCGTTGCGCCTTTAGGAAAGAAGTCGCTTTCGAAGATGTCCTCATGTCCACGAAGATTTGCTCCGGTTCGTTGTGAGTCGATTCAGCGCCGCCACAGCTCGTCGGACAGCGTCCACTGACTGATGGAGCGTCCGCTCGCAGCGACACACTGCTGCTCACACAATTTAGTTCTATAGCGCCAAGTCGGCTCAGGGCACTGAAAATCAATATTCATATATAAAATAATAATTTAACATTATTTATCTGAGGAGCAGACTGCTTTGAGTTTAAAACTCCATCATCTTGAGCAAGCATGAAGACAACAGTGGAAAGAAAAACTCCCTCATCAGTGTTGCCAGATCTCGCGACAGAAATAAGCGACCAGCCCCATGAAAACAAGCACAAACAAGCGACTCATTCTTTAAAAACAAGCCCAAAACAAGTCCAACTGGTGACCCACCCCAAAAGGCAGTTTTTAAACAGTATAAACATAAATTTATTATGGCATTACATATAAACAGCGAAATTATGCTAAACACTTTGAAGAACATATCCACTCTAAAAAATATATTTTTCATTTTTATCCCATAAGCCTCTGGGACTCATTTTAAACCTAAGCCTCAAATTTCCGCCTGGCATTTTTTACTTGTTTTTCACTAGAAAATATGAAGAAAATGTCCTATGGCCAAGTGCTTCAGCACATTTGTTCAGAATATTTAGATCTTTCAATATCTGGCATTATTTTACATTATACTTGTTACAAAACAACTATTAAAACTGTTTAACATCAAGAAAAAACAAAAAGCGAAATTAGATTTCAGAGATTTTATGCAAATAAAACACTGCATTTGAACATGATGTACAGATTTTGCATCACAAATTAACAATTTCAACACTATAGAACATATTTACAATGTTTTTTTTATTCTCACTTATTTTTACAAATAAGAAACAGACTAACAATTCAAATTATTTACAGGCGAATTTCCCCTCCCTACATTTCTCATTATCTTCTACACAAACAAAGTACAAACTGATGAATATTATATCTTATAGACTAGATATACTATTCCAAAAACAAAATAAAATATAAAAAATAAAATAAAACTATATCATATTATATGTACCCAGTATAAAACTATTATCCACAAAGTAACAGCCCTCATTCATTCAGAAATAAAATTCAAAAAGTTATTAGATTGTTAGATCAAATGTTTTTTCAGCTTTTTCTTCAGAAGAACAAAAAGAAACTTCTCCAAATTCAAATCATCCAGGAATCTCCTTATTGTCTTTTTATTCCTTGAAATACATTTGTTTTTTGCTGAATCTTTGCTCTGCTGCTCATGTTTTCCTGCTCAAGCTGCACTCTGTTCGTGCGGAAGACAAAAGACTCGCTTTCCAGGGCGCTTGCAGCTGAGGGAGGGTGATTACCGTAATACCAGCAAAAAGAGCCTAAAAGCGCACTTTTTTTTCTTTCAAACACCGTTTGAATTTTTCTGATAGCACAAACGGTTGCAGAGTTACGGTAATCTAAAAATAGCTTGGGAAAACGTGTGGAAAAAGTGTTGGCGGAGACACCGGCGGTTTAAAAGGGCAGAGAGACCTGAATTTTAAACGAAGAGTGATGACAACAATGGATAAAGACAACAACAGACAATCATAAAGGATGTGTACAAATTAAAAAAAAATAAAAAATTAAACAGCAAACTCATAGTAGGCTAAGCTAAGTCAACAAAAAACTTTCTTTAATCTCTATACTTAATCATGCTTTGAGTGTGCGCTCTTTCTCCTATTCTTTATTATATTTTTCCCCATATTTCCCCCACTTATTGGAGCTCATTTTAGCATGGTCTTGTCACTAGACAAAGAATAAAGAACAAAGAATAACAAGCCCAAACACGTGACTTTACAACCGGTGCAAGCCCAAGAAACCGCAACAAGCAACTCACCAAAATTATAAGCGAGTTCGGAAAATAGCAAGTCCAAAGTCGCTTATCATAAGCGGACTTGGCAACTATGTCCCTCATGAGTGTTCTGTTCTCCGATATGTATATATTTAATAAACCCTTGAGGCTACACAGAAGCATGCGTGACACGACTCCATCTTAACAGGTAACCTTTATTACCGTCCGACCCGCAACACAATACAACACAAAGGTTCCTACCAACAGCCTGATACTACATCCCCCTTTCTGAATAGGATTTGTTGTGAGGGTCTACAAACATAATTGCACTAATACTTTCCTAAAGCAGAATGTGCTAGAACTCTAACTTATTATCACTGTTATTCATTTCTGATACACCAACAGTGCACAAACTCAAATCTCTTTACAGTCACAGTTCAGCCTAAGAACCCAGATGTATATAAATCTCAGAACAGTAATCTCTGTAACATTTAACTTTAACTAAGAGGGAGGGGTGGACTACCCAAATCCTCTAACTGAGTGTGGGGATTATTCTGCCCCATGCAGGAAACTCACTCAGTTCCTATGAACAAATATAATCATCCAGATAAGCTGGAGGTCTCCTATTTCTCAGTGAAACTCGACTCTCAGGTGGTGGAGTCTGATGGCTAGCCTCCTGCTGGTCTTCATCTGGATCAGGTGTGTGTGTGTAATTGTCAATGTTTTCTTCATGTACTGTCTCATGTGGAACAGCAGAAGTTTCAGTTGCTCTAGGAGTGTGTGAAAGGTGGTAGTTATTCCTTCTCAGCAAGCCTCTGGGTGTCTCGACAATGTAGGATCGAGGTGGACCTGCTCCAGACACTACTCTTCCTCTTGTTTGCAGATCTGTCACCCACACCTCCTCACCTGGATGTAGAGTTGACATGTTGTGAGCCCGGTGCCTCCGGTTGTAGTTTTGTCTTTGTTTCTGTCTATAATTGTCCTCTGCAGTCCTCAGTTTTTCCATATCAACATTCTTTGGTGTTAGTTGCGACTGAGTAACAGGAACAGTTGTCCTTATCCTCCTTCCCATGAGAAGCTCAGTCGGACTGAATCCATTTGCCAATGGAGCGGAACGGTAGGCCATGAGAGCGAGATACGGATCCTTCGACTTTTTAAGGAGAGTCTTGATGGTTCTGACAGCTCTCTCAGCCTCGCCGTTGCTCTGAGGAAAATTTGGGCTGGAGGTTTCATGGCTGAAACCCCATTCTTGTGCAAATCTTCTGAAGGAATCTGAAGCAAACTGTGGCCCGTTATCAGATCGGAGACATTCTGGTATGCCATGCCGTGCAAAGATGGACTTACAGTGTTCGATCACTCCTTCAGATGTTGTGGAGGTAAGTTTTGCAACTTCAAAAAATCTGGAGAAATAATCCACAACAATCAAATATTGTTTTTCCTTAAACTGGAAAAGATCAGCTCCCACCATGGCCCATGGTCTTTGTGGGAATTCAGTGGGCAGTAGTGGCTCTTTGTGTTTTGTTCTCTCCCGACAGCATGTGTCGCAGGTCTCCAACAGCTTAATCAGCTCGCTGCTGAGACCCGGCCACCACACTGAATGTTTGGCCCTTTCTCTGCATTTAGTTATTCCCAAGTGACCCTCATGTAGTTTCAAAAGAATGTCCTTTCTGAGAGAAGCTGGAATCACTATTCTGCTACCATAAAGAAGCAGACCATTTTGAACAGTAAGTTCACCTGAGAATGGCAGATAAGGCTGAACACTTTTCTCAGTAGAGTATTTATCTGGCCACCCTTCTACACAGAACTTTTTCAGCTGTTTGAGTATGCTGTCGTCGTCCTGATGTTTTTGGATTTCTCTCAGTCGTGGTTCCGTGGCAGGTAAAGATGCAACGACTGAGTCAACATACAAGTTGACCTCCTCTTCTTGCAGACCTCCTGACTCGCTGGAGATTGGAGCTCTGGACAAAACGTCAGCTGTAGCAATATTTTTGCCAGCCACATGGGAAATACTGTAAGAATATCTCATTAGTCGCATTCGTAGTCGCTGTATGCGAGGAGGAAGATCGTTTAGACCCTTCGACCCCAGCAACGGGACTAATGGTTTATGGTCAGTTTCAATGTGGAAACTCTTCCCGATCAGAAACTCTGCGAACCTCTCACAGGCCCATGTTGAAGCGAGAGCCTCTTTCTCAATCTGAGCATACCTCTGCTCCGTGTCGCTGAGAGACCGTGATGCATATGCCACCGGCTTCCACTCTGTATCAGTGTTTTTCTTTTTTGTATGTATATATTTATTCAGATTCAACGCTCACGTGGGCAATGACAGTGAGACCTGGAGGGGTGTGGTTGGGAGGAACGGCCCCCCTGATCTGAACCAGAGTGGTGTTCTGTTATTGGACTTCTGTGCTCGTCATGGATTGTCCATAACGAACACCATGTTTAAGCATAAGGGTGTCCATATGTGCTCTTGGCACCAGGACACCCTAGGTCGCAGTTCGATGATCGACTTTGTTGTCGTCTCATCTGATCTGCGGCCGCATGTCTTGGACACTCGGGTGAGGAGAGGGGCGGAGCTGTCTACTGACCACTACCTGGTGGTGAGTTGGCTCCGATGGTGGGGGAGGATGCCGGTCAGACCTGGCAGACCCAAACGTATCGTGAGGGTCTGCTGGGAACGTCTGGCAGAGTCTCCCGTAAGACGGAGCTTTAACTCCCACCTCCGGGAGAGCTTTGAACACGTTCCGAGGGAGGCGGGGGACATGGAGTCCGAGTGGGCCGTGTTCCGCGCCTCTATTGTCGAGGCAGCTTATCGGAGCTGTGGCCGCAAGGTTGTTGGTGCCTGTCGAGGTGGCAACCCTCGAACCCGGTGGTGGACACCGGCAG
Organism: Garcialebias charrua; assembly: GCA_038048925.1. Taxonomy (NCBI): domain Eukaryota; kingdom Metazoa; phylum Chordata; class Actinopteri; order Cyprinodontiformes; family Rivulidae; genus Garcialebias; species Garcialebias charrua. The sequence goes on from JBBPBX010031405.1 coordinate 29,573, forward strand.
TGAGGGATGCTGTCAGGCTGAAGAAGGAGTCCTATTGGGCCTTTTTGGCTTGTGGGACCCCGGAAGCAGCTGATAGGTACCGGCAGTCCAAGCGGCATGCGGCTCGGGTGGTTGCTGAGGCAAAAACTCGGGCGTGGGAGGAGTTCGGAGAGGCCATGGAGAATGACTTCCGTACGGCTTCGAGGCGATTCTGGTCCACCATCCGGCGTCTCAGGGGGGGAAAGAGGTACGAGACCAACACCATTTATGGTGGAGGTGGCGTGCTGCTGACCTCAACTCGGGATGTTGTGAGTCGGTGGGCGGAATACTTCGAAGACCTCCTCAATCCTACTGGCACGTCTTCCACTGAGGAAGCAGAGCCTGGGGACTTTGGGTCGGGTTCTCCGATCTCTGGTGCTGAGGTCGCCGAGGTGGTTAAAAAGCTCCGCGGTGGCAAGGCTCCGGGGGTGGATGAGATTCGCCCGGAGTTCCTTAGGGCTCTGGATGTTGTAGGGTTGTGTTGGCTTACGCGACTCTGCAATATCGCGTGGACATCGGGGGCAGTTCCCTTGGATTGGCAGACTGGGGTGGTGGTTCCCCTATTTAAAAAGGGGGACCGTAGGGTGTGTTCCAACTATAGGGGGATCACACTCTTAAGCCTCCCTGGTAAGGTCTATTCAGGGGTTCTGGAGAGGAGGGTCCGTCGGATAGTCGAACCTCGGATTCAGGAGGAGCAGTGTGGTTTTCGTCCTGGTCGTGGAACACTGGACCAGCTCTACACCCTCAGCAGGGTCCTGGAGGGTGCGTGGGAGTTTGCCCAACCAGTTTACATGTGTTTTGTGGACTTGGAGAAGGCATTCGACCGCGTCCCTCGGGGGGTTCTGTGGGGGGTACTCCGGGAGTATGGGGTACCAGGCCCTTTGATAAGGGCTGTTAGGTCCCTGTACGACCGGTGTCAGAGCTTGGTCCGCATTGCCGGCAGTAAGTCAGGCTCGTTTCCGGTGAGAGTTGGACTCCGCCAAGGTTGCCCTTTGTCACCGATTCTGTTCATAACTTTTATGGACAGAATTTCTAGGCGCAGCCAAGGTGTTGAGAGGATCCGTTTTGGTGACCTTAGAATCGCTTCTCTGTTTTTTGCAGATGATGTGGTCCTACTGGCTTCATCAGTTCGTGATTTACAACTTTCACTGGAGCGGTTTGCAGCCGAGTGTGATGCGGCCGGGATGAGGATCAGTTCCTCCAAATCCGAGGCCATGGTCTTGAGCCGGAAAAGGGTAGCATGCCCTCTCCGGGTCGGGGAGGAGGTCCTGCCCCAAGTGGAGGAGTTTAAGTATCTCGGGATCTTGTTCACGAATGAGGGAAAACTGGAGCGTGAGATCGATAGGCGGATAGGTGCAGCGTCCGCAGTGAAGCGGGCGCTGTACCGGTCTGTCGTGGTGAAGAGAGAGCTGAGTCAAAAGGCAAAGCTCTCAATTTACCGATCGATCTACGTTCCCACCCTCATCTATGGTCATGAGCTTTGGGTTATGACCGAAAGAACAAGATCTCGGATACAAGCGGCTGAAATGAGTTTTCTCCGCAGGGTGGCTGGACTCTCCCTTAGAGATAGGGTGAGAAGCTCAGTCATCCGGGAGGGACTCGGAGTAGAGCCGCTGCTTCTCCACATCGAGAGGAGCCAGTTGAGGTGGCTCGGGCATCTGGTTAGGATGCCTCCTGGACGCCTCCCTGGTGAGGTGTTCCGGGCACGTCCCACCGGGAGGAGACCCAGAGGAAGACCCAGGACGCGCTGGAGGGACTATGTTTCTCGGCTGGCCTGGGAACGCCTTGGGATTCCCCCGGAGGAACTGCTCCAAGTGGCTGGGGAGAGGGAAGTCTGGGCCTCCCTACTTAGGCTGCTACCCCCGCGACCCGACCCCGGATAAGCGGAAGAAGATGGATGGATGGATGGATGGATATTTATTCAGAATGTACAACTGTATAACATTTACATCCATTGTACAATATTATGTTTTTCCCTTTTTTTAGAAAGAAAAGAAAAAAAAGAAAGAAAAACAATGAGAAGAAAAAAAATGAGAAGAAAAGATAAAAATAAATAAATAAACACCCATCCCACCCACTCTCTCAATGTAGTAACATAGGCAATAATAGTTACATTTTAGAATTAAACTTTTCTTTTTTTTTGAAAGGTCAGAGTTAAAAGAGAAGAATACAACAGAAACATTTAAAAGGATTAACATAAAACAATTACATTGATACTCATCACTCTCCCAGATCTAATCTGGTTAGAATGTCCAGGAAGGGTGTCCATATCCGGTCAAACTTGGTTAATGTCCCACGTGTAGAATGTAGAATTTTTTCAGGAGTGCAATATGATAACAGTTCGTTGATCCAATGTTTTTGGTTTGGTGGTTCTACAGATTTCCAATTCTTAAGAATACACTTTTTTGCAGCAGATGATGCTAACAAAACAAAGTATTTCTTGCAGGGATATATATTCAAGGACATAACATCGCCAAGTATCCAAATCCTGGGGTCAACATCTAAAGAAAGTCCACAAACTGTTGAAGTTGTCAGAATTACATTATTCCAGTAGTTTTGCAAATGTACACAATTCCAAAGCATATGAAGAAGGTCACCTACAGTTGTACCACATCTCTGGCATTTGTCAGTGATATTGGCATTCATTTTATTCAATTTATATGGGGTATAATATATGCGGTGAAAAATATTAAATTGAGTTTGCCTGTGTTTTGTTGATCGTAATATTGTTTGGGATGAATTTAGTAATGTATTCCAGTTTTTGTCATCATATTTACAATTTAAATCCGATTCCCATTTTGATTTATTTGAGTACTTCTCATAAGCTGGTAAATGGTCAATAACAGTTTTATAAACACAAGAAACAAGTCCTTTTGTATTGGTACGTTTGGGGTCTAATAAGCATGTTTCCAGCGGAGTTTCATCTGGTTTATTCGGAAATATCTCTAATGTTAGGCTCTTAATCCAATGTCTGAAAATATTTGAAGTGATTGTGCCTATGTATGTCGTAGCAATCAGACAATTGACTGAAACTGGCAAAGACATTATTAATATAGAGGTTGCTGACTGTTCTAATGCCTTTTCTATTCCAAGTTTGTAGTATACCATCTGCTATAGGTTTAGGAATATTAGGGTTACCTTTAAGTGGCATGTTAACCAAAAATCGTGTGTTTAGTTTTAATAGAGTATGTAACTGAAGCCATGCATCGTAGGTAGCTAAAATTAAAGGATTTGATGTAATTTTAGTCAGCTGCTTTTTTGAACCCAAGAATGGAATAATTGCCAATGATACAGATTTTAATTCTTGTTGTTCTATAGAGAGCCACCTCATATCGTTGCCATTCGAATAAGTCCACATCCATAGAATACGGAGCTGGGTGGTTAAATAATATATTCTAAAATTTGGAAGATTCAATCCGCCTTTAGCATAAGGAGCCTGTAACGTAAGAAGCTTAACTCTTGGGACCTTTTTTGCCATAAAAATAGAGATAGTGCTTTATCTAATTTCTTAAAAAATGTCATTGGAACTTTTAAGGAGATACATTGAAATAAGTAAATAAATGTAGGTAGTATAGACATTTTGATTGAATTAACTCTGCCAATTAAAGATAGTGGGAGATCCATCCATCGTTCCAACTCTGCGTTAGTTTTATTAATTAATGATGTGTAATTCTTTTGGTAAATTTGATCATACGAGGAACTAATATTAATACCAAGGTATGTAAAACCTGGGGTGTAGTGGTAATGGCAGTCGACCCCTGATCGGAAGGTTGGAGGTTCGAATCCCGCATCCGCCCACCATGTGTCGTTGTGTCCCTGGGCAAGACACTTAACCCTTAGTTGCTCCCGGTAGGTCTGGATGGCGCCTTGCAAGGCAGGCTACCACTACCGGTGTATGAATGTCTGAATGAATGGGTGGATGGTTGGTATTGTAAAGCGCTTTGGGGCTCCTCACAGGGGGCTAGAAAGCGCTATATAAATAAGCTCCATTTACCATTTACCAAAACCGTCCGTGCACCATTTAAATGAACCAGGTAGTAATTGTGTCTCCTGTTCTGTCATATTGAGTGGAAACGCTTCACTCTTGGAATAATTAATTTTGTAGCCTGAAACTCTGCTGTATGACCCAAGGCATGCCAGTAAAGATGGAAAGGATGTAGAAGGTTGAGTTATAAATACCAATAAATCGTCCGCATATAGCGCAAGTTTATGTTCTTTTATACCTACCTATACCTTCCATATCTTATATACCTACCCTCATTCCTGTGATGGATAAATCAGAGCGGATAGCAATCGCTAATGGTTCTATAGCAATGGAAAATAGACTAGGAGAACTTGGGCATCCCTGTCTACAGCCTCGGGAAAGCAAGAAGGCGTCTGACAAAACCCCATTAGTCAAAATCTGTGACCTAGGGTTGTTAAAGAGTGTTCTTATATATCTAATAAAGGTTTCACCAAAATTCATAGCTCTCAGGGTTTCAAAAAGAAAATCAAGTTCAATTCTGTCAAACGCTTTCTCAGCATCCATAGAAAGTATTGCCAGGGGGTGCCTCTTTCTTTTAGCAATATCAATAATGTGAAACAACCTCCGAATATTGTCTGCTCCTTGTCGGTTTTTAACAAAACCTGTTTGGTGTGCATGAATAATTTTTGGAATAATTTTAGACAAGATCTTATAGTCAGAGTTGAGAAGACTGAGGGGTCTATAGTTACTGCACTTTTGTACATCTTTTCCAGGTTTGGGAAGTAATGTTATTGTTGCTAATTCTAAAGATTGTGGAAGTGCTGTCTTTTCGAATGCCTCCTTGATCATGTTTGTAAGAGGCGTAATTAATTTATTTGAAAAGGTTTTGAAGTATTCTAGTGGAAAGCCGTCTAGCCCCGGGGCTTTGTGATTTTGTAATGATTTAACAGCAAGTTGAACCTCCTCTTCACTTATTTCACCCTCTAGTATGTCTT
>JBBPBX010031407.1:0-12907 GCA_038048925.1 Garcialebias charrua
GTCATGGAGTCAGCGGAGGAGGAATCGATCACTTGACTTTTGGCAAAAAAACAAAAGAAAAATCCAGATCAGGGATGAAGAAGGGGAATTTAATACATTTGTGTTACATACAAAACAGTCCTGCATCGCTTTGCAATCCTTTGAACGAGAACGTGCGCGGCCGCTGGGGCTGGGACAGGCGGGGGCGTGGGTTAGGGGCATGAGAAGTGAGAAGCTCTGTTTTTATTGGCTGGTTAAAAACTCTGTTTTTATTGGCTGGTTAATGGCAGGTCACTGTGGGTTTTTAGAAATGATTTTAGTACCACCTGGAGAAGCAAGGGGACTATAGTTTTTTTCAGAGATTACTTGTCTAACATCAGTCTGTCAGGAGATAGTGACAGAGTGAAGAAATATGTTAAAAATATATTTTTAGAAACGTTACATATACTGTAGCAGCTTTAAGTGTCAATCGCTTTTTTTATTTCTTGTGAAGAGTTTGAGAAGTTATCCTGTTCTTTAGAATGATCCAGCAAGAATCCCACATTGATTCAACATCAGTTTGAATTAGCCTTTTTAAACAAAATAGACCCAGTGTGAATATTTACTGCTCACGGCAGTAATATGCAAAAGTTAACTGCCGCAACACTCTACACCACAATCAAGTCTTAACAGGCTTCTCCTACTGAAGCCCCCACTTATTGCTCTCGGGTATCTGTTTGATTTACTGTTAGCTTTTCTCAGTAAGCTGGAAGTGGGTGGTTGGGCAGGTCAGAACGAAACGGTCTGGCTGATCAACAAGCCATACTGAAGTTTCAAGAAGTAGTTCACTGGGGTGGAATGGTTGGCTCCGCACAACAATGCAGTGTGTTGATAGCCGAGTGCTCGGACGGGGTTGGTGGAATGTCCCCCTTCACACTTTGTCTCATAGATCCGTCATTCTTTTACCTGGAGGCGACATTTGCCTTAGCAGGTTCACCGTTCCAAAAAAAAAAAGGTGGTGGTGGGGTTATAACTTTGCATTTTATCTCTATGAACTATGCAAATCCTAATTTTCCTTGGAGTAAGTTTCTGATAATGCTCAGTATGGCACATTTGTGGATTTTGCATTTGGAACGTAATAAATACACACAGTACGTGTAGCATACACCGTGCAGTATAACTAAGAGGCCTTTCATTTGTGTAATTTTTAAATGTCTTTGTTTTGATTTTAAACTTTTTGAGGGTGTTGAGATTTGTAGAGTGAGTGAGGTGAAGTTTTTGGGTGTTATTATTGATGACAAACTGACATGGAAACAACACATAAATTCTGTAAGAATAAAAATAGCTAAATCGATTGCAGTACTATACAAGGTCAGAGACCTATTGAATGATAAAGCTCTGTATTTGTTGTATAACACAATCATTGTTCCACACTTAATCTATTGTATTGATGTTTGGGGGAAAGCGTGTAAAACAATCACAAAGCCTATTTTTGTATTACAGAAAAGAGCTGTAAGAATTATCACTAGAAAACATTACTGTCATCCATCCAGTACATTATTTTATCAACTGAAATTATTGAAGTTCCATGATTTGGTTGATTATAATATTTTATCAATTATGTATAGGGCTCAGAACAACAAATTACCTTTAAATATCCAAATGCACTTTGTTAAAAGACAAAGTTGTTATAATCTTAAGGGGACAGAGATGTTTGTAAAACCACAATTCAGAACTAGCTTGAAGGGACGTTCTACCTCAATCCAGGGAATTAGATTATGGAATGGCTTGGAGAATGTAGTTAAAAATGCCAAGTCACTGTTTACATTTAAAAAAATGATCAAAAGGAATTTGTTGAAAAAATATATATGAATTAGCATAATGTGTATTGTATTATTTATTAGTAATGTATTAGTATTAGAAAATTAGAAAGAGTTAGTCATTTTGTACTACTGGTGGAAGATTATTAATGTGCTTTGTATCAATTTTTAATTATGTATTAGTATTAGAAAATTAGAAAGAATTAGTCATTTTGTACTACTGGTGAAATATTATTAATGTGTTTTGTATCGATTATTAGTTACGTATTAGTATTAGAAAATTAGAAAGAGTTAGTCATTTTGTACTACTGGTGAAATATTATTATTGTTTAATCTGATTGTTTGAAAAAAGGGGCAGATATAATAAGATTTATTCTTCTTTCTGCTTCCTTTCATTTTTTTTACATTGTGTACGTATCATTAATGGGATTGTCTTGTATTGTGTTTCTTTTGTAAAAAAATGAACAAATTTAATAAACATAAACATAAACATAAACTCCTCTCTCAATGGCTGAACTATGGAATATAGCTAAAAGCATTCAAACCTTTGGGCTCACATGAAACCAAGATCTATCTCGATGACCTTGATTTCCAGCTTCAACGCTTCCCAGAAGCTACAGTTGATGATAAAGTCTGTCTGGTAAGGTTAACCTCGGACAGGACAGTGCATGCTTTCATGAAGCGTCAACGAGACGCCGTTACGAAAGACTACAGTCTTTTATGTGCTGCGCTGATAAAGGAGTATACTGCTTGTAAGGGGCCCAATAGCATCCCAGCTACGGCTGACATCAAGCAAGGTAGGAATGAGCACCCAAGGTCATATTATGACCGAATATTCCGTGCCTATTTCGGTGACAGATACGAACCAGAAATGGAGGAAGAGGTAGGGTTTAAATATATCTTCAGCAAAAACCTCTGCCCTGACATAAGAGAGAAAGTACATGTCAGCGCAAACTACAAAAGGAGGTCCATCGAAGAAATAAGAGAGTGTACGATAGATGTTTTTACAGGTCGCACACCAAACAAAACACCCTTTGAGGTGTGCCTGGGTGAAATGGTCAAATCCAACTCACTGGAGCTGGAAGGGACGCGGACACCGACTCCCTATCCTACAAAAGGTGAGAAAAAACAGAATTTTCGGCCTAACAGACCACGTAGTGAAGGTGCTCGCTGAAACAATGACCCGAAGTGGCTCAGACAAGACCCAGAGGTCGGAAAACGATATCAAAAGGGGGTCGCACGTCCAAAGGATAAGAAAGATGGTTACAAAAGTAAACCATATAACAAAGGGTGGTCCTAACAGGAACTCCCAAGTCAAGGACAAGCCCCTCCTGCCCCTCGAACTGAACAGTCCGAGACAGGCAAAAAATCGCAAAAGTTCCAGAAAAAAGGCCATAAACCTCTGTCCCCAGAAGAGATGGAGAACATACGTCGGTTGTTAGAAAAGTGGGATAATACAAGCAATGATAACAAACCTGGAGTGATGTGTAGCACTATCATTGATAGTAAAACAGAGCACGCAAATCATGACAGTCAACAAGATACTGATGGTCAGGATGCTGAGAATCAGGGTAATGACAGTCAAAACATTGACAGTCCAGAGTATGACCGTCAACAAGACGTTGACAGTGACCATGACATTATTGTCACAGACTCCAACAGCCCCTCATCAAACAAAGGGGAGGAAAACACAAACATCGACGACAGTGACCTGCCACAAACTGAAAACTCAGACACGTTGGCGACTGCACTGACGGTTCAGATGAAGAAAGATTACACAGTCAGAGGTAAACATAAACAGAAACGTTGGCCGAAACCTTTAAGGTTTCTGTGTGACTTTGTACAAAGGGGGGAGGCTATGAAAGCTTACCTGCCAATCACACTGGAAAGGGTCCTCACGCATGAAGCACTCCTGGATGGCGGAGCCGACATTACCATTATGTCAGCCAAACTGTTCGAGGAACTACGGACCGCCGCTAACGGTGTTCACAGGCAAATACCCCTTGTAAAAAGTGCTATAGAACTGCAGGGTCTCGCAGAGACGAGAACAACCCTAACAGCTATAGCTATGGTTCACATGCAGATTGGCAAAATGACATTATACCACCCGGTACATGTGTCTACACTTGATTCATTCCCATTTCTGGTTGGCCAAGACTTTATAAACCGCTTTGAAGCAATTATAGACTATGGCCAACAGAAAATGTGGAGCACAGTGAGAAAGCCCCTGCCAATAAAAGTGCCTCCTAGTTGTGATACAGACTGCCTAACCGCAGGTACCGCAAAGGACACACGGGACACCTCATCCGAGGACAAGAGCCTGGTAAGTGAACCTTCAAGAACAGGTGAGGCAGAAGAGGCCCAACAAGAAAGCCCCTTCTGTGAGCTGAAACAATCAGCACTCACTGAACACTACCTACAACAGGTAGTAAAAGGTGTCGAGATCCAGGGATCCCACACCGAAGATGTTGTACTGTCTCCTTGGACAGATAATTCAGCAATCAGCCAAGCTCTTTATTCATTCATTCAACCTTTATTTAGTCAGGTAAATCTTTTGAACCTCATGGGCTCATTTACGAAAGCGACCTGCTAAAACTAAAGAACAATGAACAGCAGTGATAGAATTTCATTAAACAATAAACAAACAAACAATAAACAATAGAAAACAAAAAGAGAGAAAAAAACAAAAGATTTTTTTTTCTTTTTTTAACAAAGTATCAAAAAACTAGCAAAACATTATAAGGTAGACGTATAAAATCAAAGACAGGAACAAATCTGCATTGGTTTTTGCCAGGATTCCAACAGATTCTGAAAACCATTTAGATTCTGAAAACCATTTAGATTTATGAAACCTTGGTTAAAAAACATTTGGGTCTAGAACCAACCACAAAAGATTTACGCTTTCATCTTGATCCCAAAAGTGAGCGGGTAATGACCGCAAATGGAGTCATTCGCCTGAACCTGAACTGGAACAAACGAGAACTGGTCCACCCGTTCCTCGTGGTCCGAAACTTACCACATGCATCCTACATAGGCTCTGACATTTTGGTAAGATTGGGTGTCCGAGTGGACACCGTCAACAATGTACTGTGGTCACTGGAAACAGACAAAATGGATTCTCCTGTGCTAAGCACAGAAAATCTCAAAGCTGGACAGACCATACCAGAAGTCTGCGAGGTTGCTTGCAACCAAACCATCACAGTACTACCTCAGGCAATGAACCAGATGGTGGAAGTTCACATCATAGCTAATCAAGCTATTAGCCAAAAACAGGCATACTTTCAACTATCTCCTAAGTTTTCCAACTTAGGACTGTCCATTGAGGCCACGAGACAAGTGAGCCTCGACTGCAGAACCACATCTGTTGCTGTGTGTAACACAGGCACAGAAGCGGTACTGATCAAGAAATACACAATAATAGGATGGTTGATCTCCAATGATTTCCACGATTTTGAACTGAGCATTCCATTCCTGGGAGGACTCCCAGAATACCTGGTCCCAAATGAATACATGGGGCAAGTCTTGTTCACAAAGCCAAAACAGGCCATAGCTCTCGTCTCTATCAATGAGGTCGACCAAGACATAGTCTACGGGGTCGGTCTAAACCGAGACAACGGCCTAGGCCCTCAAGCCTATAGTGTCCTGCCTATAAACAGGGTAGATGACACAGAAAGGGACTCATTGGAGCTCCCCAAAGAACAAGAACCCCTCTCAATTTCTTCACAGATTGAACAGGTGGTCGCCCAAGCCGACGCCCTGAAAACTGATGAAGAAAGGGACAGACTACGTCAAGTTCTCTTAAAATATGAGAAATCATTTTCAACTGATTCAATGGATTGTGGGTTGACCACGCTCCACTCAGTGAGCATCCCAACCCCGCCTGAAGCTCCACCCACATTTGTCAGACAGTACAAGATTCCTCTGGCAGCACATCAACCTATCAGGGAAATCCTTGATAACCTCTTAAAGAATGGTATCATCAGATACTGTAACAGCACTTACTCTGCGCCTTTATGGCCAGTGTTAAAACCAAATGGAAAGTGGAGACTTACAATTGATTACAGAAAGCTAAACAAACAAGTTCCCTTATCAAGGTGGCCAATGACCCAGCTCCAACAGGAACTGCCCAAGGTCACCAATGGTAAGTACTTCTCGACCCTCGACGTCGCCTCTGGTTTTTGGACCATCCCTGTGCTCGCCAAGGACCAGTACAAACTAGCTTTCACTTTTGGTGGCCGACAATACACCTTTACCAGGTGTCCCTTTGGCTACGTTAACTCACCTGCAGAGTTCAACATCTTCTTGAACAAAGCATGTGTAATGATACAGGCCCTCTGTCTTGACCTTCAAGTACACCTCTCTGCATCTCTTTGAAACTCTCAGTGTTACACCTTCTTGAAACTCTCAAGGAGACAAATGGACACTATATTTCGTTACAATTATTTTGAATTAATGGACACTAATTAATCAGATTGAACTTTCTCTTTAATGTGTGTTAATTCAGAATTGATCTACAGTATATTTTGTCATTTTAATGATGATCTGTTACTTTCATGAGTTTTGACCTTCTGCTGGTTTTATTTCTGCAAGAACAAGCAGGTTCTGAATCTGGGACATGAGCCATGGTAAACTTTTAACTTGCAACTTCCTTCTCTGTTTTGTCTGTGAAAGTTAGCCATAATATTCTCTGTGCTCACAAGCAGGCCATCTGGCCGATTCTGTAAACAGTTTTCCTGTTGTCCGTCAGAGACAGTTCTGCCTATCAGATGAAATATCCATCTCTTATTTTGTTAAACCAGCCAATAGTTATTAAGGAGGTGGGTCAGACCCCGCCTCCCATATAAAGGTGCACTTCCTATTTTGACTTTAGTGCTTTGGAGAGAACTAGCTCACAACTTGCTTCTCTCCTCTGGGAAAGCTGGAGACGTTCCGGTCATTGTGTCAATTAGACCCACGTTTCAGCTGGAGTCACAGTAAAGCTTACTGTAACTCACTCACTCATCTCCTGAAAGAATTTGTTACACGGAAGTCGACTGAACGTGAGCTGGACCACACAGTCCGGTAGTGTCCACAAACTTCTCAGCCCTCATCTCCCAGGGACTTATCGTCACCAGGTAAAGAGGCTTTGTTTGTATGCTGAACGCTCGGAAGTACAGCCGGACCTGTTCGGGAAGGTGCCACCCTGGTAGCTTCAAAATAAATAATTTCAGTTAACTTAGCTTTCAATTCTTATCTTCTTCCTCCTATTTCTTATTTTTCATAAGCTATTAATCTGTTAAGTAATGTGCCAACAGAAAAGTTCCTAACTGTCTGTTTGTTTTAATTTGAATTCTTGTCAACGTAGTTATTAAATCAGAGCTAATATCGATACAAATGTTTAATGTACTTTCATGATAATTTCAATAAAAGGTCTATTTTCTGGTAGACCAACATAATTTGAAGTCTCTTGTGAAATTACATTTCTGGCTAATCACATCACCGATTTATTGATTTAATCTGAAAAAGTTGAGACCCCTTGAAACTGATGGTAGATTTGTGTAGATAAAATCTGCTCGGATCTTTCATCCAAACTATAGGTAAGTCAGTAAACTGACCTCGTAAGTGTTTAATTACACAAACGGCCTATAGATTTATTACATATTGGTGGCCGTGTACGGTCTTCTGAAAGATTAAATTGATTAAGTTGTTTTTGTAGCTTATTGTCACGGTGTTTGTTGGCATAGTTCTGTATCCTGTTTTGGACTTATAGAATAGTTTTGGCTGGTGGGTGTCAGAGATTGCTAATCGTGGCATTGTCTGGTGCGTTTCCCGTTAGAATGATCTTTTCTTTCACATTTCAACGTATGCTTGAAGCTGCGGATGAATGAATGTTTGTTTTTGTGAGACGTTTCATTACGTGTCGCGAGGCTGCATGCATTTTTCATTGTTGTGACCGCCGTGTCACCACTGCTTCATTTTATTACTTCTGCGGATTGCTGTTGAAAAGCTGTGTCACACATTATTATGCTGCTCCATTAAGTGCCTTTTTCTGTTACAACGTGTGTTGTGAGGTTCGATTGGACCCTCTCAGCTTGGACCGGACGGGATCCGGTTCCGATTGACGTAAAGTCCGTTGTTGTACACAGTTAGCGTGCTGCCTTCTTTGGGAGGCGTGGGAGTTAGCCTGGATGTGTTTGAGCTCATTAACAGAATTTTCTGCGGTGTAAAAATATGTTTATTTTGTGAAAGAGTGTCCAGTACTTTGGGTCGAGCTAAAGCTAAAGCGGTACCGAGAGGCAAAATGGCTGCTTAAAGCGGTGTGATTGGTCCATTGTGTGTTGTGTTCAAAAAAGTTGGTTCTGTTAGACTGCTGGTTGTCAGATTCATTTTTGCACACATTTCTGACAGTTTATCTGTGTTGTTTGGGTTCTATGCACGTGATATCGTCGAAGACTGGCTTAACCGCGGTGTTTTGCAATATTTATGACTGTTTTAGAGCGTTGAAAAGTCTGTTCCACGCTAACGTTTGGCGACCGCAGGTCCATGAACGCACCGCTCGAACGGCACGTCACACGTGGGTGGCGTTAGGTTTAGAAGACTACATTTCCCGTGAACACTTGGGTTTTAGAACTACGGTTCTGTCTTCACTGTGATTGGTCAATTACGCTGTAAGTGTAGACGCTTGCGGGGTGGGAGAGCCCACTCCTCGTCACTTTTGACTTCAGTAAACCAGGGTGCACAGGCTTCAGGCTTGTTTGTCCGTTACTATCTCTGAAAAGACTGTTTCATCGCACTGTTTTTGAGATTTTAATGGGTGGATTGAGTCAGTTGCTCTGATACTACCGATCGCCATGTGACCAGGTCACGTGACGTCGGATGCTGCATCTGGTTTAAGGGAAACGACTTGTCTTTTTCTTTTGAGAGAAAGTTTAAAAATCACATTACCTGTCCTAAACAATGTTACTCACATCGAATTGTCTATTATAGACTGGGGTTCTGGAGTTTTGTCACGTGAAGGCTCTAGATTTTTCTGATTGCTGTTTTTGACTCGTTGTTAGACGTCTGTGAATGTTTCGTAGCTCACGGCTGCGCTCACAGGTGACAACAGCGCCTCTAACGCGGTCAGATAGAGAAATTACAGTCGCTGTGATAAACTTATCCAGCGTTGCACACCCCCATCTGCTGGTCACGTCTAAGAATACAGTTTGATGAAACTGTGTCTAACATTTCAACTTTCCTGTTTTTGAATAGTGTACATTTTGAAATGTTGAGGACACAGCACCCTTTCATTTGATTTTCACATATAATCAAATGTTGATGGCAGAACAGTTACACAGAAGTAATACAGACATGTTTGCTTTTTGATAAAACTTGACACTTTTATCATCAATTCTGTGCGAAACAAGCTGTCTGTCCCAGTTATTAAACTGCAAGTTTAAAATAACACACACATCTTTTGTTTTGATTTTCACAAAAATCTCACAACGACAGCCGATTTTGTTTGACCTTGTCACAGGTCGACAAATTAATAAAAATCACTGATTTTTATTTGATCTCACATCTTGGACTCCATGTTGACTGCCGCAGGCATCACATGGTGAGACTGCACACTGTGAAATAAGACCCACTTTACTTGATTTTTCACAGAAAATCAGTACAAAGATGGACGTTCAAACAGGTGAACCACCTGAGGGGGCCTCCCCTTCTATCTATCCTAGATGGATGCGTGGGGGCCTTGGGATTCCTGCACGTGCTTGTCGCAAAGTGGGAGAATCTGCTTCATCGTATGCTAATTACTTGGCTGCATGGAACGTCCATCAGGATACGTGGGAAAGTCCCCTGTCATTCTACGACAGGCTCCTCTCTGCCTACTCCGGGGGCAAAATTGTCCCTGGCTTAGAGGAAGATGAGGAGTTTAAACGTCTTTTCACTACGCATCTCATGCCTTTCCAAATGAAATGTGTTCGCTTAACGTTTGATTGCAAAAAGGACAGCATGGAAAAGATAAAAGATTACGCTACGTGGGTTTTTGAGACAAGGATACAACCTAGGATTCCATCAGAGGTTTGTCCAGGTCAAAAGGTCACATCCCACTCGCAGAAAATAGAAGAGGTTCCCTCTCCTACAGAGTGCGAAAGTAAACAGGTTTTTCATGATAACAAACCACAGATTGTGTCCAGCTGGAACAGTGACTCTGATCGGTTCACAGGGAGTTCTGCTTCTCTTTCACCTCAGGTGGAAAACCCTGAGATGAGCAAAGAACCACACAAGGTAGGTGTTCGCTCTCTAGGTGAACCAAGATGGTTCAGATCGAACCAAAAGAGTTCTCACCTAGGTCTCACAGTGGGTGAACTTCGAGAGAAGTTGATGTCTGGGAGCCGTGACCCTTTGAAAAATGGTCTGTCCCGACATGTACCCCCGAGAAGCGGCCCTCCTGCCCCTGCCCCTCGAACTGCACAGTTCGAGACATGCAAAGAGTCACACATGCTCCAGATTATGGAAACGACGCCTCCGCGCGTGGACGTGACTGAGGTTGTGAGTTGTTTGTCAAATGATTTGAATGTTACAGTGGTTGACCAAGCTGACACAACGTGTGACGTTGTCCTTGATGATAACACAAACAACGTTGTTCAACCTGACGAAGCGGCGCGCAGCACTGCCTTTTGCAACAACTCAGTGCACACAGTTGACCACATCGTCAACACTTTCAAAGATGCTGACAGCAAACAAATTGCTGATGTTCAGCACCCTGAAGGTCATGAGGCAGACAGCCATCATGATGCTGACAGTGACGATGATTACACAGACAGAGTCACACGTACACAGAAACGTGTGAAAAAACCTAAACGGTTTCTGTGTAACTTTATAAAAAGGGGGATAGCTAAGAGAGCTTACCTGCCACTCACATTGGAAGGGGTCCTCGCGCAAGAAGCACTCCTGGTTTGCGGCTCAGACGTGTCTATCATGTCAGCCGAACTGTTTGAGGAGCTAAGGACCGCCGCTAACGATGTTGACAGGCAAATACCCTTTGTGAAATACACTTATGGTGAGCAACAGGGCCTCGCAAAGACGAGAACAACCCTAATAGCCATGGTTCACATGCAGATTGGCGAAATGTCACTATACCACCCGGTATATGTGTCTGAACTTGACTCACTCCAGACTCCATTTGTGGTTGGCCAAGATTTTATAAATCGCTTTGAAGCGATTATAAATTATGGCAATCAGACAATGTGGGCCACAGTGAGCAGTCCACTGCCAATCGAGGTACCTCCCCAAGGTCAGGACACTGACTGTCTAACAGCAGGTACCGCTGTGGCCACAAGGGAATCCCCAACAGAGACCACGAGCCCGGTAAGTGAACCTCCAATTACAGGTGAGTCAGAGTTGGGCCAGACTCTGGCCCATCACGAGGACCTCCTCTGCGAGCTGACACCTTCAGCACTCACTGAACACTACCTATCACAGGTAGCAGAGGGTGTGGAGATCCAAGGGTCCCACACCGATGACGCTGTACTGTCCTGTGGGACAGGTAATTCGGCATACAGCCAAGATTTCAGTGAAGTCTTGGTTCAAGGACATCCGAGTCCTGAAAGTGACAGTCTACAACACGCTGACAGTCACTTGGACTTCATGGTTACAGATTTTGAGGACCCCTCCTCAAACAAAAGGGGGGCATACTCACACTTCCTACCACAGGTAGAGGACGGTGTAGAGATCCAAGGATCACACACCGAGAACGCTGTGCTGTCCTCTGGGACAGGTAATTCGGCTATCAGCCAAGCTTTCAATGAAACCTTGGTTCAAGAGCATTTGAATCTAGAACTACTCAGAAATGACATAGTTCTTACAGACTCAAAGAGCACCTCTTCATTCATGAAGTGGGAAGACATACATCACAACGACAGAGACACGCCTGCGACGGCGCCGACAGTTGTGACACACCTGAATTACGCAGAAAGAGGTAAACGTACAGAGATACGTTGGCCGAAACCTAAGAAGTTCCTGCGTACTGTCTACTCTAAGCTGCGTAAACAGCCTAAACTAAACAAAGGCATCCTAACTCGTGCCCATGGACGGACGTCCACACCCGTGTGCGTGGTCCCTCATGACCACAGGGGGGTGATGTTAGGTCATGCCCATGTCAAGGACAAAGATTTCAATAACCCCACAAACGACAAAGATCTCGCAAACTCACAGACTTCATGGGAAAATAAGGTCGTCCAAGCACAGGATAGTAAATAAACTAAACAGTTTAAACTATACTAGTTGCGAAAAGAAACCGTTCCAACTAGAACTTAGAAACGCTAAGCATAAAACCCACAACAAAAACTAACCTTAACAACCGTTTAAATCTGCAGGATTTAATTGACATCGGTTATAAAGCTAAGAACTGTTTTTCTTGTGTGTGACACGTTGGAATCTGACGACCAGAGTGAGTTTGACGTAGTGAAACGTTGTTTTTTAGTTGCTTAATTGCTACTTTTGTGTTATTGAAGTTGTTATTGTTTTCTGAACACTCCCAGCCAAAAGAGGTTTTGATTGTTGATAAGTTGAAGACTTAAATGGATTTAACTATGCCAACATGCTGTTCATTTTGTTAAAGATCTCAATCTTTGAAGAGTCATTGTAGATCAATACTACTTAAGGTACTATAATCTACACTGACCTCCCAATCATTTAGGTAGGACCGATTCGATCGTTTCTATTCTAGATCTATTCATTTTGATGAGTCTCGCCATAGACTTCAAAATTTATAGGGAATACCAAATCTTGCGTCGTTCGTCTAAAAGACAACAGACATTTAGACCAAACTAGTTTCATTTTTATTTTAGTTTAACCTAAACTAAATAATGAATGGAGGAATAGTTTGAAAGAAGAGGCCTTCGTTACAGAAGCCCTCCCCATTTCTATAGGTATAGATCCCTATATCTGATTTTTACAGCATTGATCCACCCCTTAATTGGTAATTTTAGCTGATCTAATCCATGATAGCTTACATACCAGGTGCATATAGGTAAGGCTTAATGTAGAATCCCAATCATAAGCCCACCTAAAACCACATAATTGCATGACACATTGAACCAGGGTGGCACCGACTGGAAGCCATCCAGCCTGCAACCTTCGATGTGGGGACCTGCTGATCCAAC
>JBBPBX010031408.1:0-13045 GCA_038048925.1 Garcialebias charrua
TGAACAAAAAGAACAAGACAAAAAAGTTCATGCTCAATAATCCAGGTATCAAATCCAATAATTCTCAATCAGGTCATCTTTTTTTTTTTTTTTTTATTTATAGAAAAAAACAAGTACAAAAAAAACTTACAATGTCAAACATGGCTCGAGACTTAAGGCATGCATAGCACAACAGAGAATAAAGGCACATAAACAAAAACAAAAATGTGTCTTGGGCAGCTTACAACAGAAATTCGTTACAGATTGTTTTAGTTTTTAAAGCTTTTGCATTAGTACAATACTTTAAAGTAGATAAGTAAGAAGAAATATTATTAGAAAACACTATAAATCTAGGTTTTAGCAAGGAGAATTTACAGCTGTGGATGTAAAATTTGGCTAATAGTAGTATTAAATTTACAACAAAAACTTTCTCACTTGAAATAGTTCATCTGGACAGTTTCTTTTTAGTAGAACAAGCAACAGAAGAATTGAAGTAGTTTAGGGATGGTACCATTAGATGGCGGTAATACACCAGAAGGATGTAAGTTGCCGTAAACCTAACAGAAGAAGAAGAACTCTCAGCGCGTGCGGCGCAGTACGCATGCGCAGTCTTGGACATAGTAAAACTTGCGAGTCGCGACGGTGGCTTTTTAGGTAAGCTCTCTTACCTTTTCTCAAGTACGATAAAGTTATTTGTACAGAGTTTCTGTCGTTGTAATGCGTATTACACATTCTTATCGATGTTTAATCGTGTTTTTATAGCTCAACGTTGCTCAACGTTGCAGCTGACGTGAAATAAAAAGAAGCGGCGCCGAACAGCGCTAGCTAGGAACAGCTAACAGCGTGGATGAGCTATGATGCGGTTGTGTCGACGTTAAGAGGTAACGTATTTATACAAAGTTTATAATGTAGACTGAGACATGGACACAAGTTGTTGTAATGATCATACCAATATTAAATAAAAGTTTTTACGTCTTTAGTGACGTGTGTGTGTGCGAGCGCAGGCGGTAGCCGCTGTGTAGGACAGTGCTATGTTGCTAAATGAAACTGGACATGTTGCTAAATGCTAACTGCACATTCTCCACCGGCGCAAAGGAAAAAAACTGAATTCTGCTACACTTGGCAATAAATTATTAACAGTATTGCAATAATACAATGGAGAGAACCCTACTCTTTTATGATTTGCTGTTGCTGTGAACATTAATACATATCTCAGTTAATAGTATTAAAACTGAATAACAATACAATTTTAAAATCAATAATGCATATAATTGTTATTGCTGGCTTGTCTCTAAATGCATGTCTCCCATCCATTCATGTACAGCTACTTTGAGACAGCAACAAAAAATATGTTCAGTTGTTAGCTGCAGATGTGAATCTAAATTTGAACTATGAAATTTCAGATATCTAAGAAACTTCTAAATTTTCAAAATTTATAAACTACCTGCAAACAATTTTACTGGTTTAAAACAATATTAATGTTAAAAAAATGCTTTGTTGTAGCCAGTGCAATTAAGAAAAAGCTAGTACTTTGTGCAATGTGTGCTCAATGCCTAGTTTAATGGTATTATTGTTAAGGTTTCTTTATTGTATCACAGATACCCACCAAAACCTGAAATCACAGCAATGGCTAAAAGGATAGCTGTATTACCCCATGCTACAGGACCAAGGTCGAATTCATGGGTAAGTGAAATGCATCCAGTTAATGACCAAAGTTTTTTTATTTTGCACATTTTTATTGAGGATTTAAAAAAATGTAATTACCGGTAATGTGTTCTTAAGGTCACTGTGTTTGCGCAACTAAACCAAAGATTGCAGAATGTGAGGTCCCCTAAAAAACATCTCTTGAGTGGGAGACAATCAAAGTGGTAAAGCTGCAACTAACGATTCATTTCCTCAATAATAAATATGTCATAGCTTTAGTAGACTTAATAACATATGATGTTGGCCAGCATTTGTTGGAATTGATTAATTGGCTCATCTTTGCAGCTCTTCAAAGAGACGCCGTCTTGATGAGCACAGATGAGGCCATTTCGAGCGACTCAACAATCATTCTGGACCAGTCTACAGATGAGACTACCAGCACACCGACTCAGGCACTACTGACAAGGAGTTTGGTGAATTTAGTTTTGTATTTATTTTGTCTTGTTTTTGTTTTGTTTATCTTCCACAATCTGAATATTAACATTATGATTCATCATGCCAACAGAAAGATGTCTATGTGTTTCAGGAAAAACAAGCCCCCAAAGCCCCCAGGAAGCTCTCCCTCTCCTCTCCAGTTCTAAGAGTGAGTTTGTCCTACTTTATTTTGGTGGTGTGCATCTTTGTACCGGTACTACTTTTGCAACTTCATGTGATTAGCATGACCGTATGTAACCCATCTAATCAAACAGAGGATTAAGTCAAATTTGGTTATACTGTATAAGCACATTTTCAGATTCATGTTTTTTAAGCTTCATTTTGACACCTGGATTATTCTGATAATTCAAACATTTCCAGAAATGTATGCTGGTGAAGATTCTCAGTCGTCCAGGACATGATAAATCAAAAAAGGCGTTCAATACAAGATCAACTGGACTTTATTTGTAACAGAAGACGTTTCGCTGATGAGCGAAATGATTTCGTTGATGATGAGCGAAACGTCTTCTGTTACAAATAAAGTCCAGTTGATCTTGTATTGAACGCCTTTTTTGGTTCCAGAAATGTAGATTAATTTATCTTTTTAATTACAATAATACATTATTATTTGAATGTTAATGAGAAATTGGTGTTATTATTTTTTAAAGAATAAACCTAACATAGTATTTGGAAATTAAAGTTTTCAAGGTGGAAAGAAACAAAATCTTTGCAGGTTGCTGGAAATATCTTACTCAAAATCATTTTTTTAATTGATACATTTTTTTCCATGGTTCTACACTAACTTCTTGCACTGATTGTACTGGTGTTTCTAAACTTTTTTTTGGTTCACCAGCACAGTTAGTGCACCCAAATTTTCAACCGCGTCATATTTAACATGATAGTTTTACAGGTTCTCTCTTTATTTTATTTATTTATCTGGCTTATATTCCACAATCTTAAAATATGATTCATCATGCCAACAGAAATATGTCTTTGTGTTTCAGGAAAAACAGGACCTCAAAGCCCCCAGGAAAACTCTCCCTCTCCTGTCCAATTCTGATTGTGTGTTCGTCCAACTGCCTGCTCACGGTAGGAGATGTGCCCATCACATTTCCCAAAGACATTTTATGTTTAAACATTTGAAGTTGTAGTGGCTCCCTCATTTTTCATGGTGCCCAGTAGTATACTCTCCATTTTTCATAGCAAAAATAGTTTTTATTTTGTTGAGGGTGTTTTATATTATTTTTTAAAAATATAATCAAGTGTTAACTACAGTTGTAATTGGGAGTAGTAGTTGTTGCATTGCTCCTGAAACCATTGTGATAAAATAAATGTGTTGAAGTTAAAGAATACCTTTCATTTTTTGACATTACAGAAAATTTTTGAATGTTTTGACAAGACATGTATGTTATTACGTTTGTTGGTTAAATTTGATAACGGGTTGGAGAAACATCTGAAACATCTGTAGAACTAAAAATGAGTAAAAGTTTTAGGGATGTATACTAATTTTAAGCATCACACGCTCAATTGTAGTAAAATATTGCTAAGAATGAGATTTTTTGCAGCTAGGTTTAAGATTGTTTATCTTGTAAAAAGATAAAATGTCTTATTTTTAGAAATCGTGTCAAGACAATTTTCACTTGTTGGAAGATCTTTTTGCTTATTTCAGTCAAAAAAAAATCTAATTTTAAGTTGTTTTAAACTTGTTTTCAGAGTAGACTTTTCTCCAGTGTACTACTTTTGAGCATCAGAATCTTATTATAAGACAAGAAAAGCTCACAATTGTAGTAAAATATTGCTCAAAACTAGATTTTTGTAGCTAGTTTCAAGATTCCGCATATCTTGTTTTCACTTGTTACCAGATCTTTTTGCTTATTTCAATCCAAAAAAAAACTAATTTTAAGTTGTTTTAAACTTGTTTTCAGAGTAGACTTTTCTCCAGTGTACTACTTTTGAGCATCAGAATCTTATTATAAGACAAGAAAAGCTCACAATTGTAGTAAAATATTGCTCAAAACTAGATTTTTGTAGCTAGTTTCAAGATTCCGCATATCTTGTTTGACTTGAACAAAATGTCTTATTTTAAGAATCTTGTCAAGTGAATTTTCACTTGTTCCATTGGCAGATTTTTTTGCTTATTTCAAGCAAAAAAATCTTATTTTACATTTTTTTTTCTTATTTTTAGAGGGGCATTTTTTCCAGTGCGGAGGTGGCTAGCTGTGACGGGGCAGCATCACCTTGCGGTGATGCTGCTCCCGCTTCACCGATATTCTCCGGCGCTGAGAATGCTAGCGGGGCGGCTCCCACCTGTCCACGTGAAGGTGTGGAGCTCCCCAACCCTCCCACCGAAAGAGCGGAACCTGCCGGCGACCGCGGTCCAGCCTGCTTCGGAGGTAGGGACCCGGTTCAGCCCCCACGCTCCACCATCGGCTCCACAACCAGTAGAGCATCCTCGCCAGATGGACGTCCGGCGACTCCACCGGAGACCGCGCCGAGCGCACACACCTCTCTGCTCAGCGCGCTCCCTGAGATCATCAAGATGGCAGCAGAGGTCTGCGGGCTGGAGGTGCCTGTGGCGACCGCCCAGGCAGCTTCACCCCTGCTGGCAGGAAGGTTCGCCACGCAGAGCAGTGGGCACCAGGACACAATTTGGCCGTGCGTCGCTGACGTCTCAGCCCTGCTCCAGAGCGCGGCCAGCGAGCCGCTGAAGCTCAAGGCACCAGTTTCGTCCTACGCCCAGATATCAAAAGTCCTGGGCGTCACGGACCAGTCCTTCCCCACCGTGCCCCCCCTGGAGCCCGCGCTGTCCGCGGTGTTTGGAGTCAAGGCGGCAAAGTATGTGGGCACCCGGATCACCCCTCCGACTACCAGCGACCAGCTCACGAGCAAGCTGACGGACAAGATCCATCAGTGCTCGTCACAGGTGGGAGCTGCTTCGAATAATGTCGCCTTGATGGCCATGTACATCTCCCGCCAGACCGAAGATGACAACTTCGGGAAGGCGGCAGACATCATCACGAATTTGTGTGCGGCACTGGCCACGTGCTCTGCGCGCATCTCAGCGTGGGCCACTCTCCTCCAGCGCCAGCTCTGGCTCAAGCTCTCCCCAGCCATCCCAGATGAAGTGAAGCGGCAGCTTCTGGAAGGGCCGGTGTCTGCTGACGGTTTATTTGGGCCACACTTCAAAAATGTGTTCAACCAGCTGCAGTCCTCGTCAGAGGCGCTGGAGCAGGTCCAAAAACACGTGACACCCCAGCGACCAGAACCCCGCTCGACTCATGGGCCTGTCCGGTACCGGGACCAGGCCAAGGCGTTCCGCCAGCAGCAAAAGCGGGCACCCCCTGCAGCCACGTTCGCCGCGCCAGCACCACCAGCAGCGGCCAGGGGCCAACCACCTCACTTTCAGAGGCCCGGACCCCCCCGTGGCAGAGGCAGGCAGTCCTCATGGTTGGGCCAGAACCAGGACACGAGGAAGAGATACTTCAAAAAATGATGGGGCGCCGGAGCTGTGTCGGGTGTTGATGACAGTAAATTGTGTGAGAGCAATAAAATTACTGTCTCAAGGAACAGTGTGTCTTATTCACATGTGAGTTCATCTGTTTCTACTGGCACATCTCCACAAGTAAGTTCTGAGGCTGTTTCAAGCCGGGTTTTTTCAAGCAACCAGAGGGTAAAAATGAGTTTCTGTCGTCAAGGAGTGGGTTGCCATGCAGCTGCAGCTGCAGGTGCACCTGCGAGCAGCGAACTCTGCGTGAACTCAGCAGCCCCTCCTCACACGAAGGAGAAGGCGCGCTCTGACAAACATCTGAAAACTGAGAGTGTTAAACTGTTTAAACAGAGCGGAGTCACATCTGATGGTTTTCAACCGGTTAAAACTCATGAGCCTGTTTTAACCAGGACTTTTTCACCTCTTCCTGCTGCACTTCGAGCAGAAACATGCACAGGTTTGTACCGTGACGCGTCAGCTGTCAATCAGCCCTTTCAAGTCCGGCCTCCCATGGACCGTTGCGGAGAAAATCCGCAAGGTGGCGGTAGAGGCCAGGGTATCTTCTTCAATTCAAAGCACACATGCTTCTCCTCTGACAGCTCACAGCGACGTGTGGTTAAACACATGCACGCTGAACGGCTGGTTGAAAAGAACAATCTGCAACGGTTATACTCTACAGTTTGCGGAGACACCTCCAAAATTCAACGGAGTGCTGGAAACAAAACTGTCGTCCCCAGGACAGGGAATAATTCTCCAGTTGGAGCTGGAGGAGTTATTACTGAAGAACGCAATTTCCAGAGTCCCCTCGGGGGAGGAGGAAACCGGGTTTTATTCAAAGTATTTCCTGGTTCAAAAGAAACCAGAGGGTTACAGGCCGATTTTAGATCTGTCTTTTTTCAACAAATATATTGTGACTCGCCCCTTTCACATGCTGACGATAAGACGTGCTCTGGAGTATGTCAGTCACGGGGAATGGTTCACTTCAATCGACTTGAAGGACGCATACTTCCACGTTCCGGTGATAAACAAACACAGGAAATATCTCAGGTTTGCATTCCAGGGGGCTTGTTACGAGTTCAATCGAGTCCCATTCGGGTATGCGCTCGCGCCTCGCACTTTCAGCAAAATCATCGAGGCGGCGCTTCACCCACTTCGTTCCAGAGGAATGAAGATATTGTTTTATATCGACGACATTCTGCTCCTGTCCCGCTCCAGGGCGGAAGCGGAAGCACAAACGTCTGCACTGGTGAATCATCTGTCACAGCTGGGGTTCACAATAAACTGGAAAAAGAGTTCTGTGATTCCTGCTCAGAAAATCATTTTTCTGGGAGTGAATCTCTGCTCAGTCAGCATGACAGCTGTCCTGTCAGAGCAGAGGAGGGACTCGCTGACGTCACTGCTCCAGCGTGTTCAGCCCGGCAGGACAATAACAGCTCTGACTGTCATGAGGCTGTTAGGAACCATGGCGGCAGCTCACACAGTGATCAGGTTGGCTCTGCTGCACATGCGCAGATTGCAACGTTGGTTTATCCGTCTGAAACTCGACCCGGTTCGCCACAAATGGCGTCGGATCACGGTACCACAGTCAGTGAGAGCAGACCTAGTTTTCTGGGGGAATCCCTGCACTCTATTGGAGGGAGTTCCCCTGGGCCGAGTGACGTCACACGAGGCGGTCTTCACGGATGCGTCTCTTTCCGGTTGGGGCGGGACTTATCTGTCTCACTCGGTGGGCGGGACGTGGCCAGCGGACACGTCTCTTCACATAAACGTTTTGGAACTTATGTCAGTTCACAAAGTTCTCAAACACTTTGTCCATCTGCTCAGGGATCAGAACGTGTTAGTCCACACGGACAACAGAGCCACGGCAGCATACATAAATCGCCAGGGCGGAGTCAGATCGCTCCAGCTGCTGGACGCAGCCAGAGAGCTGCTCTGTTGGGCTCGCGTTCACCTAAAATCGTTGAAAGCAGCTTACATCCCAGGCTTGCAAAACAAAGGAGCAGATATTATGTCCCGCGGGGGACCGCTAGACAGAAATTGGGCTCTGCATCCCGAAATAATATCTCAGATTTGGAGCAGATTCGGCAGAGCGGAAGTGGACCTGATGGCGTCTCGCGAGAGCGCTCAGTGTCCCCTGTTCTTCTCCTTAAGTCCCCTGGACGCTCCCCCACTGGGAGTGGACGCTTTTGCCCACAGACCGTGGCCAAAAACTCTGATTTATGCTTTTCCTCCAACCTCACTGTTGCCAGCGGTCCTGGAGAGAGTGAGGGAGGAAAAGTTGTCAATGATCCTGATCGCTCCAGAGCGCCTGAACGCACCATGGTTTCCGGTGCTGCAACAGCGAGATCATGGAGGCTTCCCATGAGAGACGACGCTCTCCTATAAGCAGGAGGAGCGATAAAGAGTTTCCCTGTGGTAGGTCAACATTTACTGGCTTGGTTACTGTTGAGCGGAACAAATATGCTTTCATTTGTCAAGACATGTTTTATTTTGAAGGGACACGTACTTCCGGTGTGTAATTAAGTTCACGTGAGGATGTGTGTATATAAGGTGACGTGTCAAACAATAAAATACCCTTGGAGTTCATTCCCCTTTGTGGTGAACAAACCAGAATGCTGACTCTTGGTCATTTTATTCCTCCGGTCATTTTTATTCCTCCGTGGTGACGGTTTATCTGGACAAATGCACGCTCAGATTCCGCTGAGTGACGCTACCTGCTGACAGGTTATGGGCCCAGGCCAGCAGAACCCAGGCCAGCAGAACCCAGACAGCCCAGCTAAAGCCCAGGAGAACTCCAGGAAGAGCTCAAGATACAACCCGGAGATGCGACGACGAGCGCGGGTGAAGCTTTTGGAGATTGGAGTCATAAGGACGAGCGTTTTGGTGAGCAACTACTGAATGCTAAGCTAGCACCATGAACAAACGCGTCGTCGATTCAAGTAGCGATGGGCGCGGCTAACCTTCAACGGAGATGAAAGCAATTATGGACTGTGAGACGAAAAGTTCTGGGACACCATCTTGAAGTGAGTTTACCGGCTGATGATGATGAAGTGAGTTTACCGGCTGATGACGATGAAGTGTTTACCGGCTGATGACGATGAAGTGAGTTTACCGGCTGATGACGATGAAGTGTGTTTTACCGGCTGATGACGATGATGAGTGTGTACCGGCCGACGACGATGAAGATGAACCAGCCGACGATGAAGATGTACCAGCCGACGATGAAGATGAACCGGCCGACGATGAAGATGTACCGGCCGACGATGAAGATGAACCGGCCGACGATGAGGATGAACCAGCCGACGAAAGACCAGCTGCAGAAAGCTAAAGAGGACAGTAGGGGACGAAAACACAAAGTAATGTATGATGAAGAAGTCCATGCTGCGTGATGAAGAAGTCCGTGCTGCATGATGAGGAGATCCGTGCTGCATGATGAGGAGATCCGTGCTACATGAGGAGAGATCCATGCTACATGAGGAGCTGAGGTTTGAAAGACACAGATGAATGAGCAGCTGATCCAAGCAGCTGCAGCAGTCTGAGATGAAGGAGCATCAGGCCCAACAGATTTAATAAGGACAGACTGTACTACCTCAAAACCGAATACCGAATGTGAGTATGATGAGTGCAATAAAACTTTTGATTGGCACGAGATATTGGGACACTGCAACCATAGTAATATTTTAAAAATTGCAAAATGTAGTTGATGGGCATAAATACGCTTTAATATTCACTGATGATTTTTCCGGTGCAATGTTTGTTTATTTTCTCAAAAATAAGAGGTACTGTTCAGATATATAATTATAAAGAAATTCTTTTTGGCTGATACAGCACCATATGGGTAAATAATAAGTATAAGGTCGGATAATGGTACAGAAATCATATCTAAAGGTTACAAAGAACTGTTAAGTAAAAATGGGATAAAACAGAAACGAGGAAAACTCGATGCAAAATGCACAAAAGATATTTATAATAACAGTCCTGCATATTAGATTTATTTTCCAGAGAACACAAAGGTGCAAAAATGCCGATTAGTTAAATTCTTGATTAAAAATAATGATGGTCAAACACAGAATGAGTCTTATGATGACGATGATAATGATGACATCCAACTGAGAGAAAATGTAATAATAAAGAGTCAGAGACAGAGTCAGAGACAAGAGTCAGAGACAGAGTCAGAGACAAGAGTCAGAGACAGAGTCAGAGACAGAGTCAGAGACAGAGTCAGAGACAGAGTCAGAGACAGAGTCAGAGACAGAGTCAGAGACAAGAGTCAGAGACAAGAGTCAGAGACAAGAGTCAGAGACAGAGTCAGAGACAAGAGTCAGAGACAGAGTCATAGACAAGAAAGAGCAGTTAGATTCAGAATCACAGGAAACAAGCTCAGATCAACCAGAAGTAAATGACCTGGCACCACCTAGTGGCGAATCAGAAGACAGACAGTATCCTTCTAGAATAAGAAAAGACCAGAATACCTTAATTGTAACCAGTGCAAAAGAAGAAAACCACGTAAACATAGACTACTGTTACAGATTAACATATGACATACTTAAAACATTTAAAACATTTAAAGAAGCTATGATGTCACCAAACTCAAAATAATGAACAGCTGCTATGGATGAAGAAATATACTCACTAAAAGAAAATAACATTGAAGAAATATACTCACTTAAGAGAAAATAACATTTTTACCCTAACGACTTT
This sequence comes from Garcialebias charrua, assembly GCA_038048925.1. Lineage (NCBI taxonomy): Eukaryota > Metazoa > Chordata > Actinopteri > Cyprinodontiformes > Rivulidae > Garcialebias > Garcialebias charrua. Next base: position 10,286 of record JBBPBX010031408.1, read on the forward strand.
GCCAGTGAAGGATAGATAATTGGAGTGTAAATATTGTGCAGATAAGTTACAGATAACAAGTTAGAAATGAATGAATGTATGCATTAATTATAAACTTTATTAATTGGCTGCCTTCTTTTTGTGCTCCTTTTATATTGAGATATATTTTACATTAAGATCGTCCAAAATGTGTTTTGTATAAGCGAAACATAACATTGTCAGAAGATAAGAAGCAGTAGGGGTTTGATGGGTATATGTAAATACTGGTGATGGTCAAGAGAAATACAAAGCAAGATTTAGATATGGGCATACTCAAACATTTTCTTGGCATCCATTTTGAACATGCAGAAAACTATGTAAAAATGTCACAAGAAGAATTTGTAGATAAAATAACTGAACTGCAATGAAGATGCTGAGAAAGTGGAGAATGTAAATAATGTTTTGTTTGATACTGTTTATTGTTTGTTTTTGACTTGATGGATTTTGACAAAATGAACGCAAGTAGGGGTGTTGAGCGGAACAAATATGCTTTCATTTGTCAAGACATGTTTTATTTTGAAGGGACACGTACTTCCGGTGTGTAATTAAGTTCACGTGAGGATGTGTGTATATAAGGTGACGTGTCAAACAATAAAATACCCCTTGAAGTCATTCCTTTTGTGATGAGCAAACCAGAACGCTGACTCTTGGTCATTTTATTCCTCCGATCATTTTTATTCCTCCGTGGTGACGGTTTATCTGGACAAATGCACGCTCAGATTCCGCTGAGTGACGCTACCTGCTGACACAGAACAAAGAAAAAAACATGTTGGCACAGAAAGCTTGATAAATGTCACTACCATGGGGATTAAATACCCAGTACAATGCTGCGCTAAACATAAAAAAGTTAAACAACATATAACACTTGTGAGTTTATTGAACAGACTTTTTTGGAACATTTTTGAATATTTTAACACAAAACAGGAGACAGCTCCATATGCTTACCTCTCCTGAAAGCTGCTCAGCAGGAAAAGGAGCGGGAATACATGTACACAGGATATGATGTAGCAACAGGGAGCAAGAAAATAAAAGCTGCTCCACCAAAATAAAATTCAATTCAAGGAACCAAAAAAACAAAAAACAAATACTGTGTATACATAAATAATGAGGGTGGATTTGTGATGAAATATAAACACTTTTACATGCTTGCAAGAGTTTTGAGATAGTTCATTAAAATAAATAAATAAAATTAGATCAGCTACAAACACGGCTTGAAGTTCAAAATCACTTTTAAAGCAAAATTAAAGTGATTTATCATTTTGTTTGCAAAAACGAACATATTTAAATTTAAAAATATATATATATTGAGCAATTTTATGAATAGTAAACATATCATGTCAGTGGACCTTAAAACGAGAAAAGTGGCGAAAGTGCGACAGCACATGATCCGCATGGTCCTCTAAAGATGCTAAGTCACTTAGCTACAGCTGCAGGTAACATAATCACATTGATTAAATAAGATGAATGCATTTATACAAACCTGTTCTGTTCAGACGAACTCTGGCGTTCAAAACAGCATTGAGGATTTTTGTTTTGTTGCATTTTTTTCTTTTTAACGAGACGTTCCTCTTCATAATCTGGGCCTGCTTTGTTCCGAAACTCGCCACATTTCTTCACCTGCTGCTTCCGGAGTCGTTATTTAGCTTGCAGTCTCTCCACATCAGTTAGCTTTCATTGATTTAAAGTTTCATTTATAGTTACTGAACCGAACTCAAGAAGGTAGATTTACTGTAAACGTTACAGAAACTTTATAAACCGCTGAAAAGCAGAGCCGGGTTGCTTGAAGCTAAGGCTAAAGCATGGCGCAAAATAAAAAACAACAGTGACGCAAATGCGAGTCGGAGCTTGATTTGTTTGGTCTGAGTCACGTGATCAATGACCTGGACTGCGCTGGAATTACGGCCGCCATTTTAGAGCAGTCGTGCTTATTTGATTTGATTTGATGTTTATTCATTCATTTTAAAAGAACAATACAAGACAGTTTCATCAGATACAAAAATACAAGTAGGATAAAATGAAGGGAGCAGAAAGAAGACGAAATCTTATTATATCTGCCCCTTATTTCAGTTTGTTCAACCAATGATAACAATGATAACCTTCAAGCTATATCACAAAATGAATAATTCTACTTAATTTTTCTAACTGTAATACACAAACTACATCACAAAATGAATAATTCTACTTAATTTTCCTGTTGAAGATCATCATTGTTTAATCTGATTGTTGGAAAAAAGGGGCAGATATAATAAGATTTATTCTTCTTTCTGCTACCTTTCATTTTTTTATATTTTGTACATTATCATTTATGGGATTGTCTTGTATTGTTTGTTTCGTAAAAAAATGAACAAATTTAATAAACATAAACATAACTGTAATACACAAACTAGATCACAAAATTAATAATTCTACTTAATTTTTCTAACTGTAATACACAAACTACATCACAAAATGATTTGTGAAAATTATTTGGCAGTGATGGTCAAATGAAGCAATAAAGATGTACAGTACAGTATTGAACTACTTGGGTTCATTCATTCAAAGGTTTATTTCAGTGACATCTAGTGGTGAAATATTAGACAACACTGTCAATATATGTTCAGCTGATTCAGTAGATATGTTGACTAGTAAGTACTGTATCTGGGATTGAAAGAGGGTGTGTTTTAGAAAACAGTAGGTGCAGGGAAGGTGGGTTATGCTTGTGTAACTCACAATCATGAAACTTGTGGATGGGAATTCAGAGGT
>JBBPBX010031408.1:13833-34548 GCA_038048925.1 Garcialebias charrua
GGAAGTCTGGGCCTCCTTACTTAGGTTGCTACCCCCGCGACCCGACCCCGGATAAGCGGAAGAAAACGGATGGATGGATGGATGGATGGATGGATGGATGGATATATAGATAAACAAATATACTGATAAACGTATATTATTGATAAACATATACAGTATATTGAACATAACCTACCATGAACAGTGTTCTCCTGCTTGTTTTCATGCTTAGCTCTGTAGTGCCTAAGCATCGAGGACGTATTGTTATTATACGACCTGTATGAACAGTAATCAAACAAGAAAACATACTGTCAGGTCATAGAAGTCACTTAAATCACCACATTTGCAACTATACAGTACCTAACTCCCCCCCCCAAACACCCTTTGCAAAATCCTGGATCCGCCTCCCAGCTTACTACTGTTCAAGTTATTTGTTTAGTAATAAACTACTCACCTTATTGGGACTGATCAACTCGAAGTGTTCCCACATCTGAGAATGGCTTCTCTTCCTGGTTGGCTCCATGTTTATAAACCAAAAGCAGTGATGAAAACAGTAATAATGCACAAAAAAACTCCGACAACAAACCGACATGTTGTGGTGTATGTTGGCTGTCTTTTATGCTAGGTTCACACCGAACGCGTTTTGAACGGCCAAAAAGTGCGAAACGCCTCAAGGTGGACGCACTGGTGTTCAGACCGGAACGAGAAGCGGCAACGGCGGTGGCGGCGGGGTGTGGGAGGAGCGTCTTGATTCTTTTTCCGGTCTGATGTTTTGTTGTTGTCTGTTCTCAAAATGGCGGATGAACTGGAGACAATTGGCTTAATGTATTTACTGAGTAAAGTAGCACGCCGACGACGTGCAAGGCGCCGTGTCTGGGTTCACGAAACAATTCAGAGGCGTTCGGACTTAGGTGAATTTCACCATTTACACGAACACGAATTTGCGGGTTGTTTCTGTGTCTCACAAACAATACGTCACACTTGCGCAACATCCGTCCCCTCGTTACCGCGTCACATAGCTGACTCTCCCTGATTGGTTGTCAAGACGCGTTGAGCGGCGAAAGTTCAGATTTTTCAACTCGAGCGGCGGCGGCTGCCGCGGGCACCGCATGCACGGAAAACGCTCTGCCGCCCCTTCCGCGCCGCTCAAAACGGACGTGACGCGACGCACGACCCCTAGAGGCGCGTCCCCCATTGACTTTGCATGTAAACCGGCCGCTCCTGCAGCTCAAAACGCGTTCGGTGTGAACGTAGCATAAGGGTGGTTTGGCGCGCACAAGCCTCCCGAAGCATGTCTCGCGTCAACTACAGTAATCATCTTGCGATATGAATGGGCATTCAATGTGTGTTGCACTTTGAGATTTTCACTAATGAAAAGTGCATTATAAATTGAATTCATTATTATTATTATGAAGCTATTGTGGGGATTCATTTGGGGACCAAAGCAGTCACTGCTTCATACATCATCGCTTACGCAACTTGCTCTGCCGTAAAGCACGCTTCGTAGCAGTGGTTCAAAGAGAACAAAACTTTGAGTTCAAAGCAAGAATGGGAGCTTCTGCGTCAGATTTACATCACTACAAAATGGATTCCACCACTGAGAGACAGCCAAGATACGCACCACCCCTGGTCTTATTTATAGACTATTAAAAGTCTTCTTCCGGTTCCGCTTCCGGTTCCGGCGGAGCTGATGGACGCTTTTCCCTCTGGCTCTCTGAGTCTTTTAACATCAAACTGACCCGTTTTTCGAATTGGACTAAAGTTTGGTCCATCTTCCTACCGAATTACGGTGTTAGTGACTCAGGGAGCCGCACGGGATCGTACAATTTTTTTATTTCGGTCCTGGACCGGCTGTTGCAACCACCGGTCACTCTGGGCGCTTCCTGCCGGCCAGGTGAGTCGTCGAGCTGGGAGACTACCCCACGTAGCCTCGGTGTTTTGTTTTTTTCCCCCTCCTCCCTTTTTGGACCCTTTCTGAACTGTGGTTCTACCTGGTTTCAAACAAGAATCGCACGGAAGGAATTTCACTGATTTTTTCTGCTGCCTTTTGTCTGAATGACCTCGTGGTTGGGGGGGGGAGTGTACCTGGCCGAACCTGGACCAGAACCAAAACCGAGTTGGCTGTGGGGGACTTTGTTTGCATTAAAGCCGTTCTCAGCTGTGACCCGTTACCCAAACAGGAGGGTCTGTACATCTCCGTGGTATCACGGTGGGAGCCGCGCTCTGTGCTCAGCTGAGAGACGTGCGGCTGCACGCGGCTGCTTTGAAGTGCCTGATCTGAATGGGAGCAGGACTGAACCGAGCTGAGGATCAATTTGAAGCTGAAGGCTTCACCTCCTCCATTGAGACTTGCTGTTTTTTCATTCTTTTTTCATTTTTATTCTTGGAGGTGGCTTTTTTGGGCTGATAAGGAAACAGTCACATAATAAATATCTTACCTGGTGTAGATAACTGTTTAAAGAGCCTCATTTGGAGAAAACAGTAATTTTCTTTGAAAACATTCAACTGGCTCAGACAGCAGAGAGGTCGTGAAGCAGCGTGACGTGATGTGAGGCGCAGAAGATCAGGATCATCATTGTTTCGGTGCCTATTTCATACTGCTGTGAGCTGTTTGTTGATCAGACGAGCAGAGAGTGAAGCGCGGAGGATCATCATTGGTGCTGTTTCACACTGTTGTGAGCTGTTTGTGGATCAGACGAGCAGAGAGTGAAGCGCGGAGGATCATCATTGGTGCTGTTTCACACTGTTGTGAGCTGTTTGTGGATCAGACGAGCAGAGAGTGAAGCGCGGAGGATCATCATTGGTGCTGTTTCACACTGTTGTGAGCTGTTTGTGGATCAGACGAGCAGAGAGTGAAGCGCGGAGGATCATCATTGGTGCTGTTTCACACTGTTGTGAGCTGTTTGTGGATCAGACGAGCAGAGAGTGAAGCGCGGAACTGGATCATCATTGGTGCCTGTTTCACACTGTTGTGAGCTGTTTCTGGATCAGACGAGCAGAGAGTGAAGCGCGGAGGATCATCATTGGTGCCTGTTTCACACTGTTGTGAGCTGTTTCTGGATCAGACGAGCAGAGTGTGACGTGTATCGCTGCGTATCAGGAGCTGCGTTGTTGGTGCTGTTCACGCTGTTGTCCCTTCCCTTTATTGACTTGAAACAGGCTTCAACCATGCCCTTAACCTCAGGAGGCCTTTCTGGCAGCTCACTCTGCTGTTTGCTACATATTGTTTGTTTCTTTCCGTTGATTCTGGATCCAGCTTGTGTTCACCATGGCCACATCAATTCATATTCTCAAGGAGGCTGGATCCCCCCACATTCCTCCACAAATTTCTCCACAACGGAATTGTTTGACCACCTAATTTGTGACGCTTTATGGTCTGAGACTTTTCTGCATCATTCATATTACTGTCATTATTTTCAGTTCTCAGACTACCTGGAATCACTGAATCTTATCAACACATCAGGGACTGCCCATCACTGCAGCTTTCATTGTTTTTGGGTTCTGAATGATTGTGTCTTCATTAATGTTTCACATGGTTCAATTATGGGGGAAAAATGTCACACTGTTAACTCCTGTAATTACACATCAGTGACAAAGAAGTCAGGTAAATGTCTGATATTATTGTTGTTAATGATCTCAGGGATTCAGCCCAACCCAGGGCCAATTACTAACTACTGTACACCTAATGAGTTTAAAAATATTTCAGGTCTCCGTTTTCTGCATGTAAACGCTCGTAGCCTTCTACAAAAACTTGATGAACTGAAAATCCTAATCACTTCTTCTGGGGCAGATGTGATCGTTATCTCTGAAACTTGGCTAAAAAAATCTGTTTCGAAAAATGACTTGGCAATCAATGAATTTAAGATCTATCGTTGTGATCGTAATAAAAAGGGAGGTGGAGTCGCTATTTACATCAGAGACTCTTTGGCTGCCACGATTGCGTCTAAAAAAACAATCGCAAACCAGTTTGAGGCTTTAGCTGTGAACATCAGTTTGAAAGGAGGTCAGCCCTTAACTGTTGTAGGTTGTTATCGTCCCCCCTCCGCAACACCTGAAGCTCTATCCTCCCTGACTGAATTCATAGGAAATTTAAAACACAATGAGATTGTTATGGCAGGAGATTTCAACATTGACTGGAATAAGTCGACCCCCCTCTGTGATAAATTCAGGGAATGTTGCCTATCTCTCAATCTAACACAACTTATCGATTCTCCCACCAGACCAAACTTAAAATGTCCCGAAAAATCTTCCACCTTAGATCTGTTTTTCACAAATGCACCTCACAAATTTCCTGGTATAGGTGTATTTGCTAACGTTTTGAGTGATCATTCCGTAATAGCAGCTCTTAGATCTACTAAACTTCCACCTGCTAAGCCCAGAATAATCCAAAAAAGGGATTTGAAACGTTTCTGTGAACAGTCATTCCTTTGGGATCTATCCCACTTTGATTGGCAACATATCCTACAAATCAATGACGTGAACACCGCTTGGAACTATTTTCATGGTAGTTTCATTTACTTTGTAAACAAACACGCTCCTTTCCGGCAGTTCAGGATAAAGGGCCGTGACAGCCCCTGGTTTACTCCTGAACTAGCTGATCTCCTGCACTGGAGAGATCATCTTTGGGCAGCAGCAAGAAAATCACACTCAGACACTGATTGGTTGAAATTTCGGCAGCTAAGGAATAAATGCACAACTGCCATTAAAGCTGCAAAACGTAACTACTTCTTATCTCAGACCTCCAAAAATCTAAACGATCCTAAAAAATTCTGGAAAACCATTAAATCTCTCTCAGGCACCCCCCAATCATCTGACCTCCCATCACAATTTCTTGTTGACTCTGTTCCTGTGTCAAATAAGCACGAGATCCTGAACTGTTTCAATAAACATTTTGTTGCTTCTAGTTCTTTATTTGATACAGTTACAAACGGAAAATTGGCCACTTTATCTAATAATCAAACTTCAACAAATCAAATCCCTCCTACAAGCCAACCATCTGTTAATCACACCTTCTCTTTTTCTCCATTCTCAGTCAGTGAGGTAAATAAACTGTTAAATGATCTTGATCCTAAAAAATCTGCAGGTCCAGATGAACTTCCACCTTATTTCTTAAGGCTGGCTGCTCATATCATCACAGTCCCTGTGACCCACATCTTTAATCTATCCATAAGCCAAAACACCATTCCGGATGCTTGGAAAACAGCCTTTGTTCTTCCTTTGCTGAAGGGAGGTGACCCCACCTCACTGAACAATTATCGACCGATCTCTAAACTCTGCATCTTAGCCAAGGTTCAAGAAAAACTGATAAACTCTCAGATCAAAAATTATCTGGACTCATTTAACATCTTACCTCTCCATCAATCTGGTTTCAGGAAAAAACACAGCACAACAACTGCTTCTCTGAAGGTTCTGAATGATGTTGTTGAAGCATTGGATGCTAAGGACTATTGTGCTGCACTTTTCTTAGACCTGTCCAAAGCTTTTGACACTGTGGATCATAACATCCTGTGTCATAAGCTCTTAGAAATCGGTTTCTCTGATCACACCATCGGTTGGTTTTCTAACTATCTTTCCAATCGGAGGCAATGTGTTCAACATAACGGTACTTCTTCCAGCTATTTAACAGTTAAAAATGGTGTACCACAAGGCTCAGTTTTAGGACCAACTCTCTTTACAATCTACATAGCTAATGTAGGTCACTGCATCCCTGATGCATCCTTACATTTCTATGCTGATGATACAGTTGTTTATTGCCGAGCTAAAACAGTAGCTAAGGCTTTCCAGTTACTACAATCCGCTTTTGACATCATCCAGTCAGATTTGTTCCGTCTCAAACTTGTCCTAAATGCTGATAAAACAAAAGGGATGTTTTTTTCAAATAGGAAGGCGGTTCCAGCAGATCCTCCTCTGATTTTTTCTTCAAATGGTGTCCCTATTGAGTTTGTTGATTCCTATAAATATCTGGGTATCCTGATCGATTCACATCTCTCTTTTAAACTCCACGTGGAAAACCTAGTGAAGAAATTGAAAGTTAAACTGGGTTTCTTTTTCAGAAACAGATCCTGTCTATCACTGAATGTCAGGAAACGCCTTGTGTCTGTGACTTTCCTTCCCTCCATTGATTACGGTGACATTCTCTACATGAATGCTCCTAAAAGCACCCTGCAGATGTTGGATGTGGTCTATCATGGTGCACTAAGATTCATAACTGGTTGTGATTATCGTACCCACCACTGCACCCTGTATTCACTGGTTAACTGGACATCATTAACCTCACGCAGACTCTTCCACTGGTACATTTTCATCTTTAAATCACTTCTTGGTCTACTGCCCTCATACATCTCCTCCTACATGTCTTTGCGTGAGTGCAGCTACAGTGTGCGCTCTCAGGACATGATTACCTGCAGTGTTCCGTCAGTGAGGACTGAACTTGGAAAAAGGGCCTTCTCCTACTCTGCTCCTGCTTCATGGAATATCTTACAAAAAGATCTGAAGCTCTCGGCCCTGACCTCCCTAAATGGTTTTCAGAATCTGTTGGAATCCTGGCAAAAACCAATGCAGATTTGTTCCTGTCTTTGATTTTATACGTCTACCTTATAATGTTTTGCTAGTTTTTTGATACTTTGTTAAAAAAAAAAAAAAAAAAAAATCTTTTTTTTTTTTTTCTTTCTTTTTGTTTTCTATTGTTTATTGTTTGTTTGTTTATTGTTTAATGAAATTCTATCACTGCTGTTCATTGTTCTTTAGTTTTAGCAGGTCGCTTTCGTAAATGAGCCCATGAGGTTCAAAAGATTTACCTGACTAAATAAAGGTTGAATGAATGAAAAAAAGACTATTCAGTACAGCAGGACAGATTTTCTCTCCCAAAAGAGCCAGATTGGACTATAAAAAAAAACTTTGAAAACCAACTTCTTCTGAACTTGAACAAGAAATTCTTGCTGCAATATTAAAATGTATCAGGTAATGGAATGTTTGGACAAGAGACAAGGGATGTCTCCAAATGTCTCAACATTCAGGTCCAAATTTTGAAAATGGTGTCATGAAGTTAAAATATCGTTCACTCTTGACCCATCACAAGGTTGGCTAGACAGTATTTTAACTATAGTTGATGTCAAACTGGAGTTGAAATGATCAGTGCCTATTCCTTTGTTAAGTGTGTCTAATGCTCCTTTTTTCAGGTAGACAACTTTTACTCAAATGTCTAAAAAAGCTAAGTCTGGTCCTCTGGACATTCAAAAAACAAAACAAAGCAAAAAAAACTGTAGAAACGTTTCGTCTTTCGTCCGAAAGACTTCCTCAGTCTGAGAAGCTGTATTCAGCTCAGTCTTATAAATAGCACCCTCCCACAGTGGATCAACCAGTTGGCTGATGACAGCCGAAACCAGCTGCTCACATGATCAAGGAGGACCATCAGCCTGACGATGGATCGTTAACACCCTGATGGTTGTTTGCTATTCACAGAGGGCTGAGTGATACTAGCAATAACAGCATTGTAAGTGGGGGACAGTTGAACCCGGAGGCCTCCACCTCTGTTTAATGATGGACGGTTTCTTTTCACAAAGATGGCCTCCTTTACTCCTCTCTCAAACCATTGTTCCTCTCTATCAAGGATGTGAACATCTTCATCCATAGTTGCCAAGTCAGCTTATTTCAAGCGGCATTGGGCTTGATTTTTCCCTGGAGTCGCTTTCAAATTTGATCAGCCGCTTGTGGCGGTTTTTTGGGCTTCTCGCGGACATTGAGTCGCTTATTTGTGCTTGTTTTTCAGTCGCGCAGTAATGCGAGTGGTAGTTTGTCACGCCCCCTTTCCACGTTACGTCAAGGCGGATGTTACGTTCAGGTGCAGCTGGTGCAAGCGACCGAGCCGGTAAAACCGGTAAAACTATATAAGCGCGAGCAATTAATGCTGACTCAGCATGACTCATGAGCACTGAGCAGCATACAGACGACTTCTGGTAAGTTTCCTTGCATTGATGAGAAGGATTGGTGTATGTGGTATAATATGTTACATGTGAAATGTACTCCTGAAGTTATTTTAAAGGTATTGTCACATCATTTTTGAACTTTGCATATAGTGACACAACATATATATATATATATATATCTTGTATCATTCAACTATGTTAGTTTTTAGCAAACAAAATGATAATGACAATTATCATTTTGTTATTATTTGGATTATTGAGCATGCATCAGGGTATAATGACAATTACTTTCAAAGTGAGTTTAAATTTAAAAACCGTGTTTCTTCACGGGACATCCGACTACACGCGAATGCAACATTGTTCTTTATTCTTTGTCTCTGTTCTTTATTCTTTGTCTAGACAAGACAAGGCTAATCCCTTAGCAAAAAGTAGTATATTAAAGTATACTTCAAGTATACTTTTTAGGTACTTATCTGACTTGAAGTATACTTTTTAAGTACTTATCTGATATATACTAAAAAGAAGTTTATTTAAGTGTGCTAAGAGTATACTTATTTTATACTTTAAAATAAGGCTGTGACTTGAAGTATATCTTTTAGGTACTTATCTGAGATATACTTAAAATAAGTTTATTTAAGTGTACTAAGAGTATACTCATTTTATACTTTAAAATAAGGCTGTGTACTTGAAGTTGGATTATACTCAAAAGTATAAAAGAAGTCTAAGAATAAGTACAATAAGACTTATACATTAATTCAAAAGTTTATACTTGTACTTTTGTTTTTGCTACTCTTTACTTTTTTATGCTGCAAAGTACTAATACATTATTTTAATCCAAGAGCAAATTAAGGTGACATTCACAAATTTATTGTTGCAGAATGTTTTTCACAAAACACATTTGCTTACATGATTATTTTATGTTGCTGGAGTTTGGACATCTAACCATGACCGCATTTGTAAGTCGATGTGAATGTCAGACTTGGAGGTCGTATAGACCGGTTCACAGTTAATCTTTTATGACTATAAATTTGCAGTTATACAATTTATTTATTAAGAATGTTGTTTTTTTAAATAACATTTTAATGCATTTCCTCAATCCTTTTTTATTTTTTACAAATTTAATTACCTTATTACAGTATTTATTGAAGAATATCATTATATCATCATCATCATCATCATCATCATTATTCAATTTTATTCTGCGTTGCTGCAGGCATGAGGTGAAACATTAATTTTCAGTAGGTCCTTCTGAAGTTTTTATTTTTTACTTTATTTAACTATTAACAATACAAAACAAAAAAGTACCAATTCTTACAATCATCAGTTACAAAAGGTGATTCTATAGTGTAAATAAAACAAATAAAGAACAATAAAAAAACTATACAGTATGAGGAAATTGAAATCAACCAAGAAACTAAGAAATTTGCCAGCATTTTTTTTTTCATTTACATATTTTAAAGATTTTGCATAGGACTTTAACTCGTTCTTCCAGTGGTTCACATTAGGTTTACATTTGAAAAAAACGACATTTATGAACATAATGTTTAGCTAATAAGAAGTAATATAAGCGTTATGATTGGATCGGGGGAAGTAGCACGTGATCTCGTCCCAACCAATCAACGCTCTTGTTTCGCCGCGCTTCCTTGAATTCAAGTGTCTGTCTCTCTGGCAAAGGTCTCTCTCGGTAGCAGGCGGCAGCTATTACTGTCGGACTCAGCTTAGCAAGCTGTACTAAACTTGCTTTTTATTAGACGTCGGTCTGGTCTGGACGTCTGGACATTCAGAAGTTGAAGGTGATCGGTTCTTTTTTGTTATTTTATTTGTTAATGTGTTAGCTTTGTTCATTTGAATTAAAACCTGCTGTGTGGCTAAAGCTAAGCTAATGTTAAGCTAACGTGCTAAAACTGGTGTGTTACGGCAGAATGTTCCAAGTAGATTTGAGGCAAGTAAAACACTGCAGGTTAGAATATTTTTATTCTAGCTATATATGCTACGAGGTTGTTGTTGTTTTTTTGGTTTGCTTCAAGATGCTGGATGGATTTTTCAAGGCCCCGCATCTCCATTAACACGCATGAGCTAACCGCCAACAGAACAATGGCCAGGCCAAATACGAATTTACTTGAAATACGTTGTTGCATTAAATTGAAATTAATAAAGGAATTCATGTGCATAGTCGTGAAATGCATTTTGTTGTGTGCTTAGAGTCTCTAGGAGTGCAGAAATTTTTAATTTAATTTATCCTAGTGAGTGGATAACTTTATATTCTGTAATTTGTAAATAAAAAGTTTTAGCCAACAACTTTCAGTCAGGTCATCTGGACATTTTTTTTGTAAGTGGTACGTTTGAAACATTTAACTATATTTTAACTTGTAGTTGATGCAATAACTGGTGTGAGTTCTGCCACATGATTCTTCTTCTTTTTTTTTCAGTTGCTAAACTCAAATGAGTCAGATGATGAGGAGCAGCTGCCCAGAAACTTTCAGGCAGAAAACAAGAGGCTGAAGGAAGACCTTGTGAATGAGAGATGCCTTGAGAGGTAATTTCTAGCAAGTAATTTGATTGAAGCAATCAATCAATCAATCAATCTTTATTTATAGAGCCCTTTTCAGCAGCCAGAAGGTGCACAAAGTGCTGAACAATACAGAAATAAAACAATAAAAAATAACAATAAAAAACAGCCAGTTAAAAATTAAAAACAATTAAGACCTAACAACAATTAAGACCTAACAAGAATGTCAAAGAACTACTGTACTAGGTATTAAAAGCCTGCCTGAATAAAAAGGTTTTAAGATTAGATTTAAAAGACTCCATATGAGTGATGGAGCGCAAGTCCAGAGGTAGCAAGGGATAAGACACTGATTTTTAAAACCAAATGTGGGAATGGAGAACACCTTGTTTGAATGTTATATTTATTCTTTAGACCAGATTCAGTCTCCTACTTCCGGTTCCTCCTTAAGACCCCAGTATAGCTCGGCGTTCGGCCGAACGACGCTCTACGCCGTATGTACACAGAGGCACAAGCGTAGCCCCGCAGGGCACGTACGCGCAAAGCTCAAATTTTACGTACGCGAGCACGTTGTCTCACAATAAACTGCCCAGCGCCGGACTGTTTTGTATGTGACACAAATGTATTAAATTCCTCTTCTTCATCCCTGATCTGGCCTTTTGTTTTGTTTTTTTGCCAAAAGTCAAGTGATCGCTTCCTCCTCCGCTGACTCCATGACTGAAATGATGAGAAATGAATGAATTTGTCATGAGCGAATTAAACTCTGGTCCTACATGGCTGCGCGAGGTTCTGCAGATTTCCTGGTGGGCTGCAGGACCAGCGCTCCCTGTTTTTATTTTATATTTTAGAACTTTTTTATTAACGTATAAACACAGAAACACCGCTGCGCTGAAGCTGCTGGCTCGTGCCATTTTTCCCCCACCTGACCTGTCAATCAATTCAGTAGGCGTGTCAGCAAATGACCAATCAACGACCTCAATTTGTCCCGTAGGTAAACGCTCCGCCCTGCTGCTGCTCAAATTATGTCAAGAATTTGGAGTGAAAACGTGAGCATTAACGCAAGAACGAACGCAAAGCTGTGCTGGTGAACGCGCGCGTAGAGCGCCGTTTGATCGAACGCCGAGCTATACTGGAGCCTTTATATCTCAGCTCTTCATTGCACAAATGACTAGTGACACACAATTCTTGTTCCTTTGCCCCTTGTTTGTTTTTTCTTTTACAGAGCTTCCAGCAGTTGAAAGATGTGGTCGATCGATAGCAGCGCTTGCTTCCATCCACTCAACACCAACTGTACAGGCACCTGTTGCTCCACCCATCTTTGTTCAAGTGTTGTCTGACCCTGATGACATGGTAGTTATATAAATAAGCTTCATTTACCATTTAATTAACTGAATGCATGGATACTGTATGTTATTGATCCATTTGGGGAAAATTTACAATAATTTTTTTCTACATCTTTTGATTGCACACATAAATGATAGATAAGAAGTGATGGTATGCAATAAAGCTATAGAAAATAGGCTTAGGCATATTCATTGCAAAGATGAATATATATACTTTAAATTTCCAAATACTGTAAATAAATGTTTAATCATTATTTGGTTAACAAGATCAATGTGTTTTGCAGGTGCCTGTAGTGCCTGATGTTGAAGTCGCAAGGCGAAAGGGGAAGTCTCTACGGACTACCAGCTCAGCCTTGCTGGTTGGAGATCTTGCAGCTCATCTACGGGAGAGAGTTATTGGCCAATTGAAGTTTGACTGGGAGGCAATCGGGGGCTCAAAGATGTGGAGTCAAAGCCTTTGGACAACACAAAGCTTGATACTATACTTGGTGAGTGTATATAATGTAGGACAAAAACTCATTCTAAAATACATTCCTAATGTTTTTCTCATTTTATGAACAAATTACTGTAACGTTCCATGATCCGTTCACAGTTTATGATGCAGAATCTGATACACTCACCTAAAAATGCCATTCACTGATACCATATGGATTGGATTTGGTTATGCGCTCTATAATAAAAAAAAGTTTACAATCAAAGTTAAATGCAGGTTATTATTCATAGTTGTTAAATCAAAAATATCTGAGCGCATAACTTGTTGGTTTCTTTTTAAAGGGAACCACGATTACTTTTAACATTAAACTTTAAAGGTGCAGTCTGCAGTTTCTGTAGGGCAGTCTGTAAGTTGTCTAAAAATATATTTTTAACATATTTCTTCACTCTGTCACTATCTCCTGACAGACTGATGTTAGACAAAGTAATCTTTGAAAAAACTATAGTCCCCTTGCTTCTCCAGGTGTTACTAAAAGCATTTCTAAAAAGCCACAGTGACCCGCCGTTAACCAGCCAATAAAAACAGAGCTTGAATTTGAATTTCAGCAGAGCAAGGGGGAGCAGAGCCATATATGGCTCTGAGGGGGAGGGATCAGAATGCTTTCCCTGTTGAAAATTTTTCTAAGTGCTGCGTTCTACAGAAACTGCAGACTGCACCTTTAATTGATAAACTTTTATTTTAACTGTAAAATAATGACTAAAAATACTGTAGGGTGTTTAGTTTAGTAAATTTTTAAATATATTTTAACATGGACAGAGCCATTTTATTTACACGCAAAGCGTACTGTGTAAATGACGCACGTAGGTTATCAGCTTTATCCACCCTGAAACTTACGGTAATCTTGGACAATACTGTATCTGATGATCAGCTCTTTTAAATGAACCCAGAGCACGCTGACAGAGAGGAGAATGTAGAAACGAGTCAGGCTGAAGCTGCAGCTGAGGTGCTTCTTCCATGAAGCAGCTCTGTTGTCCTCCAGCCACATTTTCAGCTTCAGCCTGACTCGTTTCTACATTCTCCTCTCTGTCAGCGCTCTGGGTTCATTTAAAAGAGCTGATCATCAGATATTGTCCAAGAATAAGCTTCAGGGTGGATAAAGCCGATAACCTATGTGCGTCATTTACAAAGTATGCTTTGCTTGTAAATAAAATGGCTCTGTCCATGTTAAAATATATTTAAAAAATTTACTAAACTAAACCACCCTACAGTATTTCTACAGTTAAAATAAAAGTTTATCAAATAAAGTCAAATGTTAAAAGTAATTGTGGTTCCCTTTAAAGGTGCAGTCTGCAGTTTCTGTAGTGCAGTCTGTAAGTTTTCTAAAAATATATTTTTAACATTTCTTCACTCTGTCACTATCTCCTGACAGACTGATGTTAGACAAAGTAATCTCTGAAAAAAACTATAGTCCCCTTGCTTCTCCAGGTGTTACTAAAAGCATTGCTAAAAAGCCACAGTGACTCGCCGTTAACCAGCCAATAAAAACAGAGCTTTAATTTGAATTTCAGCAGAGCAAGGGGGAGCAGATCCATATATGGCTCTGAGGGGGAGGGACCAGAATGCTTTGCCTGTTGAAATTTTTTCTAAGTGCTGCGTTCTACAGAAACTGCAGACTGCACCTTTAATACTAATTTATTGTTTATCACTGGTGAAACCTTTAGCCTGGTTAAAACCACACCCTGTCCTTCACTTCGCTTCAGACTAGGGTCTGGCATTCTTCCCATTGAAAACGATTTCTCCTGGAGATTTTTGAATGGACCAATCAGAGAACAGAAGGCGGAGTTTTGTTAGTTTAGCCTGGCGAGGTCCAGGCTATCAGATAAATTGCTCAGAAACCACTCGGTGGATATTTTTTCTGCTACCAGTGTGTAATTATATGTCTTTAATTTAATGACTGTTGGCCTAGATTAACCATTTGAGATAAAATTCGATTTTTTATCATTTATTTTCGTAGCGCACCCGAGGCTGTTTGGAAAATGTCAAACCGAAACTATTTAAATCCAGCAGATTTGACCATTTCGTGAATTGATTTAGGAACTGTTAAGCTCAGGAACACTTCTGATATAACGTCAGCTATGAAATATATTTTTTATCAGCAGAGAAATAATAGTTTTTTACCTTGTTTTGATGAAAATTCCTTCGTGGCGGCAGCCATTTTGAATGACGACGTCAGTCGACGTCGTTCAAAACTCCGCCTTCTGCTCTCTGATTGGTCCGGTCAAAAATCTACCGGAGATATCGTTGTCTATGGGACAAGTCCCAGACTGTGCAGTGAAGGGAAATGAGAATTGAGCGGAGCTGTGCAGGAAGGCGAGAGCCAGGCTAGTGAAACCTAGATACCTACCCGGTATTTTAAAGAAATGTTTGATGTGAGAGTAATTACACTGATGATACAATGGTATAACATTGGAGTAATTTTTTTTTCATTTTTTTTTTCATTCAGTCTACACCAAGGCAAAGTTCCCTGACATCACCATGCAAGATGTGCGAAGAGCCATAAGAAAAAAATGCAACAACATAAACTATGCCAAACAACTACCGGTGAAGAATTTTTTTTTTTCTTCTTTTTTTCCCCCCAAAGATGTGAAGATGCCTTCTGAAAAAGAAAGGCTTCAGTTTCCAGTTGGAGACACTATTTTTGCTTTGTTTAAGCAAATGCACACATTTTTACATTGTGTTCTGGACTTTATGTTTACACCTTGAAATGCAAATGTGCACCTTTTCCTTTCAATTTTTAAAACTTGGAAGGGATTCATTTTAAACGCTGCTGTTTTGTAAACTGTTTTTGAGCTGCACCTTAATTTTATATAAAAATATTGAAGTTCTCAAGACCTTGTTTTATGACTTTGTAAACACATCTTTCAGAATACTTTAGAAAATAATTTTTAGCATATACGGTAAATAGTATTGTGCACGTATTACTAAGCAAACTTACAAGTGTAACCTAACAAATACAATGACAACATGGTATTAGTTTTAGAAATTCAAAAATGTTAACTTAAATGATAAACTAAACTGTAAACTAGAAGTAAATAACAAGTGCATTTGGAGTATAAAGAAAAGTATACTAGTGGTATACTTTAAGTATACTTCAATAAACTAAAATATGAACTTGAAGTACACTATAAGTACATTGGAAGTCTAATTAAAAGTGTACTACTAGTATACTTTAAGTATACTTCAATAAACTAAAATATAAACTAGAAGTACACAAGAAGTACATTGGAAGTCTAATAAAAAGTGTACTGCTAGTATACTTTAAGTATACTACAATAAACTAAATTATAAACTAGAAGTACATTGGAAGTCTAATAAAAGTGTACTACTAGAATACTATAAGTATACTAAAATAAACTAAAATATAAACTATAAGTACACAATGAGTACATTGGAAGTCTAATAACAAGTGTACTACTAGTATACTTTAAGTATACTAAAATAAACTTGATTTTTCTCAATCTAGCACAACTAAGTATTAAATTTAAATACTAATAGTATACTACAAGTACACATTGAGAAGTTTACTTTTTATACTTATACTTGTACTCGAGTATACTAAATAAATTAAACTTAAGTATACTTCTTTTTGCTAAGGGCTCTCAGGACATGATTACCTGCAGTGTTCCGTCAGATCACTGAATTTGGCAAAAGGGCCTTCTCTTACTCTGCTCCTGTTTCCTGGAATATCTTACAAAAAGATCTGAAGCTCTCGGCCTTGACCTCTGTAAATGGCTTTAAGAATTTGTTAGACGCTTGGCAAGAACCAATGCAGACATGTTCCTGTTTTTAGTTTTCTACATTTGCCTTATAATCTATCTGTTTTGCTACTTTGACATTTTTTTTAATGTTCCAAAAAAATAATCTGTATGCCTCTCTTATGATTGTCTATTATTGTCGCTGTTGTCATCATTTTTGTTGAAAACAGGTCTCTCTTGTAAATGAGTCCTCGAGGGTTAATGGGATTAACCTGCCTAAATAAAGGTTGAATGAAAGTTCTGCAGCAGCAGCACTTAAATGGGGGGTTCTGCAGGGGTCCATCCTGGGTCCTCTCCTATTCTCTTTATACCTGCTGCCACTTGGTGCTATGTTCCGGAAACACAACATACCTTTTCACTTTTACACCGATGACTGTCAAATTTACTTCCCCCTAAGACACAATGGTACATGCTCTATTCAACCTCTGCTCGACTGCCTGACTGTCATCAGGGACTGGATGGATTTAAATTTCTTAAGTTTCAATGAAAAGAAGTCTGGAGTCAAGTTGTTCCCTCCCAACGGTCCCGAACCACTGCGTCGACCTTTCTGCTCTAGCCCTGTCTGAAAAACAAAGAGTCACAAATCTGGGAGTGATAATGGATCCTTCCATGAAATTCAACAGTCATGTAAACATGATTGTTAAATCCTGTTTTTTCCAGCTGAGGCGACTGTCTAAGCTGAAGCCCATATTGTCAAAAATAACCTGGAGACAGTAATACAAGCATTCATTACATCTAGGCTTGATTACTGCAATTCACTCCTGTTTGGTATCAGTCAGACCATTGCACGACTACAACTGGTCCAGAATGCCACAGCCTGATTTTTAACCAGTACAGGCAAAAGAGAGCACATTACACCAGTCTTGGCCTCCCTGCACTGGCTACGGTTCAGCTTCAAATCCAGTTCAAAATACTCCTGTATGTCTACAAATCGATGAACAGTCCCACCCCTCACCCCATCTCTCTGATTTTCTACAGCTGTATGTCCCACCATGTTCTCTGAGGTCAGCAGACCAGTTGCTTCTCACAGTTCCAAGAATTTGCCTTAAGTGCAGAGGTGACAGGGCCTTCTCTGTAGCAGGACCAAGACTTTGGAACGTGTTACCTCTGCTTGTCAGGCAGGCACCCTCCCTCTTGGTTTTCAAATCCCTTTTAAAAACCCACTACTATTCTGTTGCTTTCAACCAGTGGCGGCTGGTGATTTTTTTTTTTTATTGGGGGGCGCCATAAAAAAAATTTAAGCATGTGTAGAAGTATGCATAATTATGTTTGTATACTGTAAAGTAAGTTTGTTCATGTTTTTATTTGTATATATCAGTTGTATCCATTTGTATAACACTATTATTAATAAAACATGGTTCATCTTCACCTTGTTTGAGGCATCAGTGTGAAAAGAGAATGGGAGTGTTCTGCTTCCACTTTTCAATTTTTGGACAACTTCTATCATATTCTGTTATAATTATTTTAGTAATACAAGTTCATAATGTAAATAGAATTGTGAGGGTCCAGACTTAAATAAGGACAAAGGTGTTCAAAAATCCACCAAATAATTCAATTTAATAGTTCCAAAAATAAACTAACAAATAATTAAATTTCTGTGAGAGTTCTACTGGCTGCAGCTCCTACCCAAGATGGCCGCCAATTACCACAGCTGCCGGTCATCTCCCTGAAGAGACCTTCAACTATATAAGGCTGCAGTCAAGTTCTACTCTTCGCTGGGGCATTGAGCTATTTATGGTATTTATGCTCTCAGCCTGTTTGTTTCCTCAAAAAGAGTTTCTAACCTTGTTCTCTGTGCCTCCAGTTCTCCTGTGTTCGTGGATCCCTTTCTGTTCTGGCTCGCCTTGGGTTCAGTTCCTGGTCCTCGTGCCTGATCCTCCAAGCCATCCATCTGTGGAGTGGAACTGGTTCACCATCCTCTGGACTCACTTGGATTCACTCTCACGCTCTATAATAATAATAATAATAATAAACTTTATTTGTATAGCACCTTCCACAATGCCTTGCATTGACCAAGGTGCTTAACAGGATAAAAAGAAAAATAAACGGGAACAATAGATCAATGAAAATAGAATAAGAAACCACAGCGATAAAAGAAGGCAATGGAAATAAAAAATGCTACATACTAAAATAACACAAGTAATAAAAGTTACACACAGAAAGCTTTTTTGAACAAGTGAAATAAAAATGCAATTGAAATAAAGATGCTACATACTAAAATACAAAATAATAAAAGTTACACACTGAAAGCTTTTTTGAACAAGTGGGTCTTCAGTTTGGTTTTGAACAGAGTCAGATCAGAGGTGGCACGCAGCTCAAGGGGGAGGCTGTTCCAGGCTTTTGGGCCGGCAACAGAAAATGACCGGTCTCCCCATTGCTTGTACCTCGAGCGAGGCACCTCCAGCAGGTGTTGACTGGCAGATCGTAAGTCCCTGCCAGGCTGATGGGCTTTCAGAAGTTCTGAGATGTAGAGGGGAGCAAGTCCATTCAGAGCTTTGAAAACAAACAGCAGCAACTTGAACTGTATCCTGAACTGAACTGGGAGCCAGTGTAGAGAGGACAGGACAGGAGTGATGTGTTCATATTTTCGTGTGTTGGTCAAAAAGCGCGCGGCAGAGTTCTGTACAAGCTGTAAACGGGAGATGGAGGATTGATTAATGCCAAGATACAAAGCATTACAATAGTCAAGTCTGGAGGTCACAAAGGCATGGATGGCCTTCTCCAGATCACCACGACTAAGAAATGACTTGACTTTGGAGAGCAGACGGAGTTGGAAAAAGCTGGTCTTGACAACAGAACTGATCTGTTTATCAAACTTTAAATTGGAGTCAAACTGCACTCCAAGATTTCTGACCACCGAGTTGAAGTGGGGGAGGGGAAAACCAACACTGGGACAGGGAAGGATGTTGCTGGTGTCATCAGGTGCACCAAACAAAATGCATTCAGTTTTATCTGTGTTTAGGTGGAGGAAGTTTTGAGAGAGCCAGTGCTTAATGTCATTTAAGCAGTTGACAAGAGTGTTTGAACTGAGTGAGGGGTTGGGAGTGACTGGCAGATAGATTTGTAAATCGTCTGCATACATGTGAAAAGACAGGTTATGACGTGTGATGATTGATCCTAATGGCAGCATGTAAAGAGAGAAGAGGACTGGCCCTAGAATAGATCCCTGTGGTACGCCGGAGGTCAGAGGGGTTGATGAAGAGGAGGACAGATCGCCTATCATGACAGAGAAAGTTCTCCCAGACAGGTAAGATTTGAACCACTCAAGCACAGCTCCCTGGAGACCAACCTGCTGAGACAAGCGGTTGATTAGTACCTGATGGTCGACGGTGTCAAAAGCTGCTGAGAGGTCTAACATCACCAGCAGTGCAGGGTTTTTTGCATCCAGAGACAGAAGAATGTCATTCTGTACTTTGAGCAGTGCAGATTCAGTGCTGTGACGAGCTCGAAAACCTGACTGAAATTTTTCAAACAGGTTGTTGAGTTCTAGAAAAGATTGAAGTTGAATAAAAACAATCTTTTCTAGGACCTTTGATAGAAATGACAGATGGGAAACTGGCCTGAAATTAGAGAGAGCTGTAGGATCTAGGCCTGGTTTTTTTAGAAGAGGCCTGACCACAGCATGTTTGAAAGCAGATGGCACATAACCTGAAGTTAGACAGCTGTTGATAAATGACAAAACAGAAGGACCAATTACATCAAAGCATTGTTTGAACATTTTAGAGGGAATGATGTCCAGAGAACAGTTTGTTGGTTTCATCTGCTGAACCACCTTGGTGAGTTGAGGCAGTGAGACGAGATCAAACTGGTCAAAAACAGCAGTGGTTATTGTAGAGGTACATGACAGGATGGTGTTGGATGAACTGACAATGTTCTGCCTGATAGAGTCTATTTTGTTGACAAAATAGCTCTGAAAGTCATCACAGGTAGACTGTGTGGCAGTTTTCAGAACATCGACAGATGGATTGATGACAGACTGGAGTGTGCTGAAAAGCGTCCTCGGCCGGTTGGAGCTGGTGGAGATTAAGTTGGAGAGGTACTGTGACTTGGCCTGTTTCACAGCGTTATCATACTCACAGAGACAGTCTCTCAGTATTCCCTGAGATACATGAAGCCGGTCACGCTTCCATTTTCGCTCTGCTTGTCTGCAACGTTGTCGAAGAGCTCGCGTCGTTTCGTTGAGCCATGGTGATGGTCTGTTTTTTGAAGATGCCTGTTTGAGAGGAGCGATGGAGTCCAAGATCGTTGTGCAGGTGTGATGGAAGGAGGTGATGAAGTCCTCAGGATGTAGAGATGGGTCCAGACTGACAGCAGAGCAGAATTCAGTGCTCTTAAAGGCATCAGTAAACTCATTTGGAGTTAATGGGTTGATGGAGCGGCAGAAACGTGCTGGGAGAATAGCCTTTGGTGCAGGAGTGGTGAAAAATTCAAATAATATGGGAAAATGGTCTGAGATACAGGTGTCCAGGATCTCCACAGCAGGTATTTGTAGGCCGTGGGAGATAATTAAATCCAGTGTATGACCCAGTGTGTGTGTGGCCCCCGAGACCGACTGTGACAGGTTAAAAGAGTCCAGGAGGTTCTGAAACTCACATCCAAGCTGATTACTTGGGCAGCAGGTGTGCACGTTGAAGTCTCCACAGAAAAGCCAAGAGTCAAACTTTGGTAGCAAGTCCGCCAGTAGTTCTGAAAACTCACTGACAAAGTTTTTATT
>JBBPBX010031409.1:0-21881 GCA_038048925.1 Garcialebias charrua
TCCTACCTGAGGTGCCACCAATCAGAGTTGTAATTGTCTGGTGTTGTGCTTCCACTGAACACATTCCATCTCCAGAGGTCAATGAGGTAGCCAAAAGGAAGAAAAGCTATCTCCTCAAGAGCCATCTTCAATAAGAAGTTAAGATCAGTTTCTAGAAGAAGAAAAAAAGTGTTTTGAAACTGGAACATTCCAACTCGTTGCTAGTTCATCATATTTATTGAGCTGTGAGGTATTACCGGCATCAGATGCTGCAGACTGCAGCAGGTTGATTTTGTGCAGATGGGTTGGGGTGGAAACTGAAAGAGCTATTGTGTTACCAATAGCTTGAAAGAAACCAGGGTTGGCTCCATCACGGAAGCCCACAGGCAGGTCCTTGTACTGCAGGAAATACTGGATGTCTCCCATTTCACGATGAACAGTCAGGAACTGTTCCATCGTCACTGGGGTGCACTTTAAAATCCTGAAGAACATCAAACATTAACACACCAGTATTTCAATCATTACTAGATGCAGATGGGACTCACTCCCCTTGGACACTGGCTAAAGAATCAGGTCAATTAAAATGGTAATTTTACCTAAATTACTCTTATCTTTTGAATACACTATCTGTGCAAATTCCCCCGAGTTAATTCAGAGAATGGGACAAAGGCATATCCAGGCTTGTGTGGAATAAAAAAAAAAATAATATATGCATAAAGTATACAATCCTTCAGTTGCCAAAGAACAGGGGAGGCTTGGCTTTGCCATGTCTCAGATATTACTACTTCACAGCCCAATTAAGACTACTAGTCCTTTGGTGTGATGAATCCTATGAGGCTAAATGGAAAGGATTAAAGCTTTCCCTGACTGAATTACTGCTGCAGTCAGTACTGTACTCGGTTGTGTACACTGTACAAAATTAATTCTACAGCATGGGAACTTCTGTTTACATCCATCCATCAGAATATCATTACAAATCATAGAGCTGTTTCAGCGACAAACTGAGATCCTGGGCTGGCCAGTGTGTGTTCCTCACTTTCAACCAGCAGTACATGACCATAGAGTATAACAATGGTTGCAACTGACCATAACAACAATTAGTATTTTTACTTCTAAAGGCTAGCTAGATAGATTTCAAAACATCTCACACAAATTTGGTGTTGGCAAATAGGACTTCTTTATATATGTATCTCCAGCCCTGTCACTACTTTGTGAAGGAAATACAGGGTGCTCTGATTGAAAACCCCTCCAATTTACTGTAGTTCAGATCTTTGTGGATAATAATAATAATAATAATAATAATAATAATAATAATAATAATAATAATAATAATAATAATAATAAATTCAATTTATAACGCACTTTTCATTAATGAAAATCTCAAAGTGCTACAAAGTGCAACAGAATTAAATGTCAATAAAACAAGTAATAAAACAAGTAAAATCAATAACAGTATCAACTAAGATCAAAGATAGAATCATGAGGAGGCAGAGTATGCTTGGTTAAAAAGAAAGGTCTTCAAGCCGCTCTTAAAGTCAACCAGTGACTGTGGAGCTCTTAGGCAGTCAGGAAGAGAGTTCCACAGGCGGGGGGCAGCCACACTGAAAGCCCGGTCTCCCATGGTCCTTAATTTGGTTCTCGGAATGTGAAGTAGATGACTGTTCTGTGACCGTAGAGACCGGGTGGATGAGTATGGTGCAAGAATGTCCTTTAGATAATCTGGTGAAGTTCCGTGTAAGCATTGATGTGTAATGAGAGCAGTTTTGTACTGAATTCTGTAGGCGACAGGAAGCCAATGAAGGTTATGGAGAATGGGTGTAATATGTTCAAATTTACGAACTCTCAACAAAATCCTTGCTGCACTGTTTTGAATATATTGAAGCTTCTGAAGGTATTTACCAGGGATTCCAATAAACAGGGAGTTGCAGTAGTCGAGCCTGGAGGAGACAAAAGCATGGACGAGCTTCTCAGCATCGGAAAAAGTTAGGGATGGGCGAAGTCTGGAGATGTTTCGAAGATGGAAGAAGCAAGTTTTAAACAGAAGCTTAATGTGATTTTCAAATGTAAGATGAGAGTCCATTTTTATTCCAAGATTTGTAACAGAGGTGGAGAGGGGGATGTCTTGTCCAGAAAAGGAAATTGTTGTTATAGTAGATGTTTGTACCTGGTGAGGGGTGCCAATCAGTATGGCCTCAGTCTTGGAGCAGTTTAATTGAAGAAAGTTCTGATTCATCCATGCCCTTATTTCCTCCAGGCAGGCAGAGAGGGCAGTGAGTGAAGATGGAGATGACAATGGGGAAGATGAGGAGGCTCCAGTCCTGATGTAAAGCTGTGTATCGTCGGCATAACAGTGAAAAGAAATGTTGAACTGATTAATAATTTGACCTAAAGGCAGCATGTAAAGGGAAAACAGCAGGGGCCCCAGAACTGACCCCTGAGGGACACCACAGGAGACACAGACTGTCTGGGACGTGGCGTTGCCAAGACTAACACATTCCAGCCTATCAGAGAGGAAAGATTTGAACCAGTCCAGGACAGTGTCACAGAGACCGACCTCCACATGAAGACGGTGGAGGAGGATACTATGGTCCACAGTGTCGAAAGCTGCAGTGAGGTCAAGGAGGACAAGGATGGAGGAGAACCAGTGTCAGCAGCCATGAGGACATCATTGGTAACTCTCAGCAATGCAGTCTCAGTACTGTGAGCTGCCCTGAATCCAGACTGGAACTTCTCATACAGGGAGTGTTGCTGTAGGTGGTCCTGCAGCTGAGCAGCAACTGCTTTTTCCAGCACTTTAGACAGAAAAGGGAGGTGTGAAATTGGGCGGTAATTAGAAAAAATGTCGGGATCCAAATTGGATTTTTTCAGAAGAGGCCTAATGATGGCAGTTTTTAGAGGCAGTGGAACATGACCAGATTGTAGAGACTGATTTATTATTTGAGTGATTAATGGGCTTATTGCAGAGTGATTGGATTTTATGAGAGACGAGGGGAAAGGATCCAGGGCGCAGGATGAAGGCTTCATTTTCTTGATGATGGCTTCCACTTCACTCTGAACAACTTCATCAAAGCTGCTCAGGGACCCAGAATGCAGACGGGTAGATGGCACACTGAGAACAGGGAGGTTGTGGAGCTGAGATCTGATAGTGTCAACTTTGTTTTTAAATGATGAAAGGAACAGGTCACATTTTTGAGCAGAGTCCTCAGGAGTTTGTTTAATGGGATTAAGCAGATGAGTTATTGTGGAGAAGAGCTGTTTAGAGTTTCCAGGGCAGGTGTTGATGATGTTGGAATAATATTTGGAGCGTGCTTCTTTAAGAGAATAGGCGTACGCTTTCTGATGTTCTTTATATGCCTGCTTATGTACAGAGAGACCAGATGATTTTACACGTCTCTCAATAGCACGGCCAGTTGCCTTCATCTTGCGCAGCTCACCAGTGTACCAGGGGGCTGAACGGGAGAAAGACACCAGCCTTGTCTTCAAGGGAGCATGTAGGTCCAGAAGCTCTTGGAGAGATCGGTTGTAGTAATCCACAGAGTCATCTGCAGATGAATGATTGACAGCGGTCAGGGCGTGAAGATCAGTAGACAGAACATCAGGGGAAATGTTTTTAAAGTCACGGAACTGGATAGGTCGTTTTGGGTTTGAAGCAGGCGAAGAAGAAGGCACTTCCAGGGAGATGACCCTGTGGTCTGAGACACCCAGGTCATATACAGATAAGTTATTGATGAGTACAGTGTCTGTAATCACCAAATCCAGAGTATGCCCCCTGCTGTGCGTAGGGGCGTCAACGTGTTGAGTGAGATTAAGAGAGTCCAGAAGAGACTTAAAATCTGTTGCCAGAGGTGAAGAGGAATTGTCCATGTGGATATTTAAGTCGCCAAGAAAAATGGTCTTCACAGGGGAGGTGCAGAAAAAAGTGAGGAGGTCATGCATCTCTGAGTTAAATGAAACATGTGGTTTGGGAGGCCTATAAATTAATATAACATTCATCAGAAGTGGGGCTTTGAAGCTGAAGGCCAGACATTCAAAAGAAGAAAAGTCCTGAGAAACCAGATGAGACAATTTTAAATTATTGCGGTAGATTACAGCCAGACCACCACCACGGCCAGTGCTGCGGGCTCTCTGCAGATAACTGTATCCAGAGGGACACGCTTCGTTCAGAGAACTGAACACATCCGGTTTATGCCAAGTTTCTGTAAGACACATGAGGTCTAAGTTCTTCTCCAGAATGTGATCATGAATTAAACATGATTTGTTGGATAGTGACTGCACATTGAAAAGTTCTAATTTAATACCAGTTGGAATAGGAGCTTTTTGAACCGGTTTAAGCAGACTGAAGTCCACTCCACGTTTCCGTGCGCTGTGAACTACAAGGGACTACAGACGCAGCGCTCTGATGACATCTCTCAGTCCAGACAGTAGCAATCGAGTCATAGTTCGTTTGCCTAAAATAAACTGTTTTCTTTCGAGAGCTTCTATGGATGTAACGAGGAATACGCAGAAGTCCCAGTTGTTTTATGGTGGAAACAGAAGGAGGAATGGAGCAGTTGTTAAGTTCAAACAACTCCGAAGCGGAATAGGTCAACATTGTCGAGCCGGTGGAAGCTAACACGGAGCTAGCCGCTAACAGCAGGCCCACGGCTCCGAGAAAGATATACAAGAAGCAGAGAGAGGTAACTTGAATGAGCATACCTTGAAGGAGTACAGGAGGGAATCCAGAACAGTCCAGAGGACACAGGAAGATGACAAGGGCAGCAGGTAAGCGAACAATAAATGCAGCTACGTGGTTCTCTAAGCTAAATTCGTGCTGGAGCTAGCGGGAGCTAGCAGCCCCCACTACTAAAATTCCGGTTAGACTAGTAAAGTTTTCTATCTAATGAATCCAGCAAACAAGTCAAATCTTGGCTTCGCTATGGTCTCTTATCCTGAGCAAGCACAGTGGCATCAGTGGAAAGGAAAAACTCCCTTTTAGAAGGAAGAAACCTTTAGCAGAACCAGGCTCAGGACAAGCGGCCAACTGCTTTGACCGGCAGCGTGTAACGTCTGCAGATCCACAACGCAGTCAGAAAAGACAGTTGCTCTAAAACTAAATCACAGAAAGGTAGAAAGGTAGAAATGCCCGCGTCCACTCACACAGGTGCTGTACACAGGTGCTGTACAGAGGCTGGCGCCTGTCGCACTCTGTCGCACTCTGCGTTCGAGAAAGGTAGAAAGGTAGAAAAGTAGAAATGTCCAACAAATGCCCGCAGATAGTTATAACAGTTCTAGTACAAAAAAATTGCAGGAAAGATTTACAAAACTTTACATTCAATTGATAATAAAACTCACCTTCACATGAAAAAACAATGGGATAAAGATCTAAAAGCAGAAATAATAGAAGAATTGTGGTTGGAGGGATGGAAATCTCAAAACTGCATTACTAACTCACTCACATGGAAAGATTTCTGCTGAAAAAGCTTGACACTTTTTTTATTCATTTATTTTTTTTAATTTTTTTTTACACATGTACGGAAATCAAAGGTAAATGGATGATTAACTTAATCTTCTCTGTGTAAGATATTAGACTGGAACTGTCATTCTGTCTCTTGTTTCTTAGTACACCCCGCCTACTCTCTCTGCCTTCACCAGCACAAAGGGTAAAATATGGGGGGAATGGACAATTTTACACATTCTATGATAGATGACAAAATAAAAAAGATGTGACATGTACCTTCAAAATTTTATCATGTAAGTTTGTTCCCGCCCCTCATATTTCTGTTAAATGACCCAAAAATTTTGAAAAATAAAAAAATAAAAGAAATCAAGTTATTAAAAAAAAAAGATAAATGTGATTTACCTGAAATCTTTGCGGTTTCCAAAATCCCAAGCAGATCCTTGACACACAATTTCTCGATCCTTAGGCTTAACAAATATTGATTTTTCCCAGAACTCTTTGGGCACCTCCTCTAAACCCATAGATGTGAAGAACTCGTCAGCCACATGGAACATGTGAGTGGCATTGTAGCCCTGAGAAAGACCATTTGACAAAAGTCAGATTACCTAACACACCCCACCCAACACCACTTCAGTGGCATTAACAAGTCTTGTCACACTCACTTGTTTGACCATTTCATTTGTCACATCCAGGTTGGGTTTCTTAGGAAATGGTGTCATCATATCATAAAGGTTATTCCAAGTCTGGGCCCACATATTTCCTGAGAGTGAGAGGATGGAAACATGATTGTATGATCATTCTGATTTACCATGCAGGACTAAAGAAAATGTTTTCATGCATTATCCATTGATTTGTATCATGACACAGTTCTCCCATTGTTATTGACATATTGATGGAGAATTTGTAAATAACTCATAGTCATTTTATTTGAAATAGAAATGTTTGTAATGCCACAAATTCAAGTTAAACTTCTTTGAAGGTTTTAGAAAATATCATGCATCTTACCCAACAAGTGAGCAGGGATTGGTCCTTTTAGATTGATGTACTTGGGGCCATAGAAGTTGTAGAGCTGGCGGCGCACAAAGGCGTGCAGGTTCAGGTAGAGTGGCTTGATGGTCTTGAAGAGCTTCTCTAGATCCTGCTCAAAAGTTTCAGTTTCATACGAAGAGCGCCAAAATGCTCCAGTGTCTTCAAATCCTGGAGACAAATGTTTTCCATTCAGTTGTCTCTATCATTCTTTTGCTATTTTTAACTGAAATTCTATAATACTGAAAGCAATAATTTAGAATGTAAATTTCAGGGGGTCTTTCTTACCATCACCTCGTGCAGCTTTGTTGCTGAGCTCCACAAATCTTGGGTAATATCGTTTCACAGGCACACCTGCTGCATTGTGCCAGCCTTCCCAAGCAAACAGCAACTTCTTGTAGCTTCTGGAGCTAGCCATGATTTCTGTGAGATCTGAAAGAAAAGACATTTCTCAGTCAAAGATAAACACAAAAATCTTATGGAATAAGCACCAGAATTTTTTTAAAATAAAACTGAGCTCCATGATAGAGAAAGTAAACTGTAAAAAGAGGCAAAGTTGAAATGTATTTCTGGAAGTCAATCATAAAAACTCATCTGATTGTGTGACTGTTTCCTTTAGAATTGGGGGCATTTATTTAAAACTGAATACTCACCAGGGTCCATGCTCCAGCTGATGTTTGGCTTAGGGTGTACTTTAGCTGTGGAATAAATACCTTCCATGGTGCTGAGGATGGTGTTGAACTAAAGAACAAACATTTGATGTTTTAAGAGATCAGCAAAGTGTCACTTTGACAGTCTTGTGATTGCAGACAACCAAACCTCTTCTCTTTCAGCCTGTGGGAGGTTGGCAGCACCCAACACCTTGATTCTCCTCATCAGCCTCTTGTCTTTAGGATTTGGAAGAGAGTCCAGAAATTTATCCGAAAAGATTTTCTTGGCCTTGAATCCCCAGGCTTCAGTGAAGGCTTGTTCTTCAAGTTCTGCTTTGACCTAAGACAAGGAGTCAGAAATTTGAATATGACTGATCTTCAGTTTGATCAGTTTGAATAAAGTTAGTCCGTGGAACAATTTAAAAGGAAGAGTGAAATAACAAATAAAATAAAAAATTATCTGAGTTATCCAATGTTATATTAGATAGAGAGTCAATGTTGCTCTTTCTGCTGCCCTATCCACCTTATTTTCGTTTTCGCGGCACTACCCATAATTCATAGCGGAAGCCGGGAGTGTACTTCCGCCCGCGGTCCCGCGCTCTTGTTTACGTTTGTGGGGAAACATACTTGCTAGCGATTTATTTATTTATTTACACAAAAGTTTCCTTTACCTCACGTAAATGGAAGCACATAAGAGGTGGATAATTCCAAGGATGTTTTAAGAAGCTGCGAAGATAAGACGTTAACTGCGAAGATAAGACGTTATCTGTGCTTCAGCTGTCACTGAGCAGTGACAGCTGAAGCACAGATAACGTCTCATCTCACTGCTCACGGACAGGCTGACTGGACACTGTGGAAGGTACATCACTTATATCAGAATATTTAGATCACAGCCAGACATTAATAGTCAGAGTTCAAGTCTGTGCTGTGAATGGAAGCATACATTTAATATAAAATTTGTTGAAAATGTCACAATTGAAATGTACAAAGTTGAAACACATGCTGTTTAATTAACAAGTTGATAAAGTAGTTATATATTTTCTGCAATATTCAAATACAAGATAATATGAAATATGTACATTGTTTTGAGAAAACCATGTGTTGCCATTTAAAGAAGAACCTGTTACATTGTGGTTGAATAAAACAAAAAAAGAAGTCATTTTTCAGTTGATCTCATACATACACTATTACATAAGCTTTTCAACAAAAACATTCATGGTGTATTATATACAAAAGAGAAACATAGAAATTATTTACTCCATATCTAAAAATTTCTGTGTTAAGGTACTCTGTCCGGTCGTAGAATCTTCAATCACCAGCAGACTCCCAGGACATGGATGGAAACTCGACTTCGTCCAGAAGTTTTGTGCAGTCGTACACACAGCAACAAACGAGTTAAAATCTTCTATAAATAAATCTGCTGTTCATTTACATTTGTTCTTTTTGTTATTTCAATAATTAAAATACACTGTTCAATGTCTAATAATGTGAAGTAGTTTCATTGTGATGTCACCCATACTACTCATTGTAATAAACATAAATAAAAACTAAAGGTCCTGATTGTTCTTAGGCCAGTGTTTTTATTCACATGTGCAAAGCAAAAAAACATTCATTTTGCTTATAAGTTTTGATCACCCAGGAGACTGACAAAGTTCAGAATAAAAGCTATAATTATACATTTAAAACAGTTGAAACTGAATAGTGTACAATATGACAACTGTGGGTGGTGTTGTCTTAATGAAAATGAATTGGCACAGAATAAAGATCAAAACCAATTCAACAAGCAATGATGGAGACCAGCAAACTGAACAGATTTCTCTTCATGTGGAACTGTCCGATTTCAGCCAACTCCACAGGAATCCAAGGTGTAGATCTGAGACTGGACCCAGGTGTACGATCTGAGACTGGACCCAGGTGTACAAACTTATCTCTGGATGGATCTCGTGGCTTCAATGTTCTGTAAAGTAGAAAAAGAAAACTTGTCTTGTCATAGACAGTGTGTACAGTACAGTATTAGTACTAAAATGAGTAAATAAAGCATTTACTTAATGTAGGATCTTATCTCTGGATGGATCTCGTGGCTTCAGTCTTCTGTAAAGTAGAAAAAGAAAACTTGTCTTGTCATAGACAGTGTGTACAGTACAGTATTAGTACTAAAATGAGTAAATAAAGCATTTACTTAATGTAGGATCTTATCCCTGGATGGATCTCGTGGCTTCAGTCTTCTGTAAAGTAGAAAAAGAAAACTTGTCTTGTCATAGACAGTGTGTACAGTGCAGTATTAGTATTAAAATGAGTAAATAAAGCATTTACTTAACAGATCTGTCATTAAATAATATAAATAAATATAAATAATACTGTATAAACACGTGTGCAACACACAGTTATATTATTTAATGACAGATTTGTTAAGTAAATTCTTTATTTACTCACATTTTAGTACAAATGTAGCTTCATGTGCACTTTTCTCCTCTTTAATTTACATCATTATTTTAAATGTGCTTTAATAACTCTGGTTTAATGACGGGTCAGGTTTTGAGGCCTAGTCATTGTTGACACGGTCTGTCTTTGAAAAAAGATGTGTAAACTGTCTCAATCATATAACCAGCTAAATAACAGTTTAACTAAAATAACACAGCCAAAAAAAAAGTCCAGGCTCAAGAACCAGCACTTTGTTGTGAGTGTTACCGTCTGGAAGTTAGCCTTTAAAGTAGCTACATGCTAAGCTAACCACAGCATTATCACAGCAGTACAGACGCTAAATCATGAAAAAAACAAAAAAAAAACAGCTACTAAACAGACGGTTATACTCCGATATTGTTCTGACATGGTTTCACAAAATGATTTATATAGAATATTTTGTTTACCGAACTAAAGTTGATCGGAGCGCGACGTCTTCGAGAGCAGGTCCGAGGCTGAGTCAGACAGAGGAAAGAGCTGCTGTAGGCTCCTCCGATGGACGTAGATCCTTCACGTTTACAACAGCGCGTTGCTCAAACGTATACCTGGCTGTAACACCCTCTAACCCAGCAAGAAACAACCCCAAAAATTAAAAAAACGAGAGAAAATAAACTGGTGTCCCGGCTTGTTTTTCACAGCAAACCACACACTACAGGACTTCCGGGTTCCGGCGGAAGTTTACCACCGGGAGGGGGCGGCACCGGACTGTCATGGCGGCCTACATGAGCTTTTGGCGAAAGAGGTGGATAGAGTAGTGGTTCTCAAACTGGGGCCCCGGACCACTGGGGGTCTGTGGGAAAATACCGTATTTTCCAGCCTATAAGTCACACCTTTTGCCTACATTTCTAAGCCCTGCGACTTATAGGCCGGTGCGACTTATACGTGGATTTTTCAGTTTTTTCACTTTGGTCAAAAAAATGGTCACTTAATTTAACGGTTTTTAACCGTCAAAGTGCATTTATCAAGAAAAGTTAAACTGAGACACACTTTTACTGTAATGTCAGCTAACAAAAATATATTTTTTATGTGTTTATCTTTAAAGATCAAAGAGATGCAGGTCTGTTTGCTGCACTGCAGGTCTGTTGTTGCTGCACGTGCTCGTTTTGTGCCGTGAGGTGAACTTATAGGCCGGTGCGACTTATACGTGGGTTTTTCGGTTTCATTGGACATAATTGGACTGGTGCGACTTATTCCCCGGTGCGACTTATAGGCCGGAGAATACGGTATATAAATATATATTTTTTCTGTTGGGAAACAAACAAACAATATATATATATATATATATATATATATATATATATATATAATATATATATAATATATATATACAAGCCCAAAACCAGAAAAGTTGGCACGTTGTGCAAATCGCAAATAAAAACAGAATACAATGACTTGCAAATCTTTTTCAACCCATATTCAACTGAATAGAATGCAAAGACAATATATTTAATGTTCGAACGGAGAAACTTTATTTTGTTTTGCAAATAACCATTAACTTAGAATTCAATGGCAGCAACACATTGCAAAAAAGTTGGCACAGGGACATATTTACCACTGTGTTACATCGCCTTTCCTTTTAACAACACTCAGTAAACGTTTGGGAACTGAGGAGACCAATTTTTGAAGCTTTTCAGGTGGAATTCTTCCCCATTCTTGCTTGATGTACAGCTTAAGTTGTTCAACAGTCCGGGGTCTCCGTTGTCGTATTTTACGTTTCATAATGCGCCACACATTTTCAATGGGGGACAGGTCTGGACTGCAGGCAGGCCAGGGGAGGACCCGCACTCTTTTGCTACGAAGCCACGCTGTTGTAACACGTGCAGAATGTGGCTTGGCATTGTCTTGCTGAAATAAGCTGGGGCGTCCATGAAAAAGACGTCGCTTGGATGGCAGCATATGTTGCTCCAAAACCTGTATGTACCTTTCAGCATTAATGGTGCCTTCACAGATGTGTAAGTTACCCATGCCTTGGGCACTAATGCACCCCCATACCATCACAGATGCTGGCTTTTGAACTTTGCGCCTATAACAGTCCTGATGGTTCTTTTCCTCTTTGGTCCGTAAGACACGACGTCCACAGTTTCCAAAGACAATTTGAAATGTGGACTCATCAGACCACAGAACACTTTTCCACTTTGCATCAGTCCATCTCAGATGAGCTCGGGCCCAGCAAAGCCGGCGGCGTTTCTGGATCTTGTTGATGAATGGCTTTTGCTTTGCATAGTAGAGCTTTAACTTGCACTTACAGATGTAGCGACGAACTGTAGTTACTGACAGTGGTTTTCTGAAGTATTCCTGAGCCCATGTGGTGATATCTTTTACACACTGATGTCGGTTTTTGATGCAGTACCGCCTGAGGGATCGAAGGTCACGGGCATTCAATGTTGGTTTTCGGCCTTGCCCCTTACGTGTAGTGATTTCTCCAGATTCTCTGAACCTTTTGATGATATTACGGACCGTAGATGGTGAAATTCCTAAATTCCTTGCAATAGCTCGTTGAGAAAAGTTGTTCTTGAACTGTTCGACAATTTGCCCACGCATTTGTTCACAGAGTGGTGACCCTCGCCCCATCCTTCTATGTGGATGACTGAGCATGTCAAGGAAGCTGCTTTTATACCCAATCATGGCACCCACCTGTTCC
The DNA here is from genome assembly GCA_038048925.1 of Garcialebias charrua. Taxonomy (NCBI): domain Eukaryota; kingdom Metazoa; phylum Chordata; class Actinopteri; order Cyprinodontiformes; family Rivulidae; genus Garcialebias; species Garcialebias charrua. The sequence goes on from JBBPBX010031409.1 coordinate 12,194, forward strand.
CAATTTGCATGTTCACCTGTGGGATATTCCAAATAAGTGTTTGATGAGCATTCCTCAAATTTCTCTGTCTTCTTTGTCACTTGTGCCAGCTTTTTTGAAACATGTTGCAGGCATCAAATTCCAAATGAGCTAATAATTGCAAAAAATAACAAAGTTTACCAGTTCGAACGTTAAGTATGTGGTCTTTGCAGTGTGTTCAATTGAATATAGGTTGAAAAAGATTTGCAAGTCATTGTATTCTGTTTTTATTTGCGATTTCCACAACGTGCCAACTTTTCTGGTTTTGGGCTTGTATATATATATATATATATATATATATATATATATATATATATATATATATATATATATATATATACATATATATATATATATATAGTATATATATATATATATAAGTCAAAGTCAACTTTATTGTCAGAACTGCAATATGTACAGGACATACACAGGATTGAAATTGCGTTTCTCTCAGTCCCTCGGTGCAACAGTAACCATTTAAACACTAAAACACTGAAACATTTAATAAACATAAGCATAAAATAGTAAAAGTGTAACACTGTCCTGAGTTTTTGCATAGTAGTATAAAAGTATGAAAATTTACACCAACACTAAAACTAAAACACTAAACATTTAATGAACATAAGCATAAAATTAAATAATAAAAGTGTAATACTGTCCTGAGTTTTTGCATAGTAGTATAAAAAATATAAAAAGTATATCTATAAAATAAACTGAAGGTTCTAGCATTGACATTTGCAAAGAGTGGCAAAGCAGCATATGAGTTAATGTACACAGTATATGTATGAGGTAGTAGTTGATGTTGGTATAGAGGCAAAAGTGGCATATGCAGTAAGGCACATTGGGCATCCTTAAATAAGGCTAGTCAGAGAATACTGTATATGTATCAGCAGTGGTGTAGATATAAAAGTAGTGTAAATGTAAACAGTAGTAATAAATGTAAACAGTAGTAATAAATGTAAACAGTATTAATAAATGTAAACATTGAATGTAAACAGTAGTATGTAAACAGTGAATGTAAACAGTAGTATGACTATAGGCAGTGATGTAATACAGACATTAGTGCAAATATGAGAAGTAGTGCAAACTGAATGAGCACATGACCGAGAGTTTAGTGAATAACCGTTTGATGACACAGAGTCTAGTGTTAAAAACCTTTGTGTTGTGTGGTAATGTGTGAGAAAGTTTTTTGTGTTAAGGCAGTTCAAATGGGAGGGGAGGCAGAGCAGGCAGAGTGTTTAGCATCCTGACTGTCTGATGAGCAGAGCTGTCTCTCAGTCTGCTGGTTCGAGCCTGGAGACTTCTCAGTCTCCTCCCTGATGGCAGCAGTCTGAATCAGCTGTGTAGTGAGTGTGTGGGATCTTCTGCCATCAGTGGTGGAGAAAGTACTCAAACACTGTACTTAAGTAAAAGTACAAATAAACAGACAAAAATGTACTCTAGTAAAAGTAAAAATACCATATTAATATTTTTACTTAAGTAAAAGTAAATAAGTACTTGCTTTTAAAAATACTTAAAGTATTAAAGTAAAAGTACTTGCTGAATGTATTAACTAATGCAATGGTCTACAATACCATTAAGTGTGCGTACTGTATGCATATTTTCTGTAATACATTAATAGTGTTGAGCCATTTTAATGAACAATGCTGCAGATAATGCATGTTTTTATTGTGTTTACTCTGTGACACAGTTCACACTTGGACTTTTGATTCTGTGTGTCAGAATTTCAGTGATGAGTTAAATACCATTAAGCAAAATAAGAAAGAGGAATGATTATACCTTTGAAAGTTTTTATTTAACACAAAATAAAACCAATGTGTCATTTTAACTGCAGTAAACACATTTAAGTAAAAGTTGTCTGTTTGAAAAAAGGAGCATTAGACACAACTAACAAAGGAATAGATCACTTCAACTCGTTTGTCATCAACTCTAGTTAAAATATTGTCTAGTCAATCTTGTAATGGATCAACAATGAACAATACTTTAACTTCCTGACAACATTTTCAAAACTTGGACCTGAGTGTCGAGACATTTGGAGAAATCTCTTGTCTCCTAACATCCCATGAACTGACACATTTTAATATTGCAGCAAGAATTTCTTGTTCAAGTTCAGAAGAAGTTGGTTTTCAAAGTTTTTGAGTCCATGTCTGGCTCTTTAGGGAGAGAGAATCTGTCCTGCTGTACTGAACAGTCTTTCAATAGTCTTTCAATAATATTTCAATAGTCTTTCAATAATATTTCAATAAAGCCATGGGTGTTGTGTATCTTCTGGATGAATCTTTGTGGTGGAATCCATTTTGTGTGTGTTAGTGGTGCTGTGGGTGCTCCCAGCTAAATGACTTATACACAAGAATATACATCATTGGTCCAGCTCTTCTTGAAGGCAGGTCTAATGTTACCTGTCCACTTTGCAGTGATTCAGTGGACCAACTCCCCTCTCGACATCAGTTACTTTCAAACTAATGACAAATCAAAAAGCTGCAACGTGAATGTAACTTGTAACTCAACACATTATAGAAATGGAGTGTAGTAGAAAGTACATATAGTTCATGTAAAATGTAGTGCAGTAAAAGTAAAAGTACCCACATTTAATTATACTTAAGTAAAGTACAGATACATGAATAATATACTTAAGTACAGTAACAAAGTATTTGTACTTAGTTACATCCCACCACTGCCTGCCATGCAGAGTGCTTTCCGAGTGAGGCAGTTGCTGTGTAAGTCCTGCAGTGAGGGGAAGGAGGTGCCGACGATCTTCTCAGCTGCTCTCACGATGCGCTGGAGGCTCTTGCGGCAGGATGCAGTACATGCACCAAACCACACAGTGATGCAGCTTGTCAGGACACTTTCTATGGCACCTCTGTAGAAGGTGCACATGATGGGGGTTGAAGCTCCAGCCCTTTTCAGCTTGCGGAGAAAGTAGAGACGCTGGTGAGCCTTCTTGGCCATTGATGCAGTGTTCCTGCTCCAGGACAGGTCCTTTGAGACATGCACTCCCAGGAACTTGGTGCTGTCTACTCTCTCCACTGCGGTGCTGTTGATGGTCAGAGGGGCATGTTGGGCATCCCTCTTCCTGAAGTCCACAACAATCTCCTTTGTCTTCTCCACGTTGAGAGTGAGATTGTTGTGTCCGCACCACAAGGCCAGGCGGCTCACCTCGTTCCTGTAGTCCGTCTCATCGTTGTTGCTGATGAGACCTACCACTGTTGTGTCGTCCGCAAACTTGATGAAGTGGTTGGAGCTGTATGATGGTGTGCAGTCGTGTGTTAGCAGGGTGAATAGAAGGGGGCTCAGCACACATCCTTGTGGGGCCCCTGTGTTCAATGTGATGGTGCTAGATGTGTTACTCCCGACCCGTACTGTCTGTGGTCTCCCGGTCAGGAAGTCTAGCAGCCAGTTACACATTGAGGTGTTCAGCCCCAGACTGTCCAGTTTAAAGGTACAGTATGCAGTTTCTGTAGAACTCCAGCACTTAGAAATATTTTCAACAGGCAAAGCATTCTGATCCCGCTCTGCCCCCTTGTGGTCTGTTAAATTTCAAATTCAAGCTCTGTTTTTATTGGCTGATTCAAATTCAAGCTCTGTTTTTATTGGCTGGTTACAAACTCTGTTTTTATTGGCTGGAAAATGGTGGGTCACCTTTTCTTTTTAGAAATGCTTATTTACCACCTGGAGAAGCAAGGGGACAATATATATATATTTTTTTTCAGAGATTACCTGGCTAACATCAGTCTGTCAGGAGGTAGTGACAGAGTGAAGAAATATGTTCATAAAAAAAGCTACATACTGCAGCTTTAAGGATGAGCTGTTGGGGGATGATGGTGTTGAATGCCGAGCTGAAGTCGATGAACAGCATTCTAACATAAGAGTCCTTCGTGTCCAGATGTGTGAGAGCTGTGTGGAGGGCAGAGGAGATGGCATCGTCGGTTGAGCGATTAGGTCGGTATGCAAATTGGAAGGGATCCAGGGAGGCAGGGAGGACAGATGTGATGCTTTTCATGACTAGCCGTTCAAAGCACTTCATCAGGATGGGGGTGAGTGCTACTGGACGATAGTCATTGAGGCATGCGGGCGTTGCCTTCTTTGGGACAGGGATGATGGTGGTGGCTTTGAAACAGGTGGGGACGATGGCCTGGCTCAGTGAGATGTTAAAGATGTACCATACCATACCATACCATTTTATTTATAAAGCACTTTAAACAGGAACAAGTCCACACCAAAGTGCTGAACAAACAAACAAGCAACAAGCAACACAGACAAGTACAACACAAAAAACATTTAAAAACAAAAACAAAAAAAACAATGCAGATCTAAAATAAAACAATCAAACACCAATCAGCGGGTGTTGAAGAAAACAGAATAGTAGTGAGTTTTTAACCTGGATTTGAAAACTGAGAGGGAGGGGGCCTGTTTGATGAGCAGCGGTAACTCGTTACAGAGTCTAAGGCCAGCTACAGAGATGGCCCTGTCACCTCTGCGCTTAAGATGAGTTTCTGGAACTGTTAAAAGTACCCGGTCCTCTGACCTCAAAGCACGTGGAGGGACATGTGGCTGTATCAGATCTGAGAGATAGGCGGGGGCGAGGTTGTTCAGTGATTTGTAGACGTACATGAGAATTTTGAATTGGATTCTAAGATGAACCGGTAGCCAGTGTAGGGAGGCCAAGACTGGTGTAATGTGCTCTCCTTTGTGTGTACTGGTTAAAAATCGGGCAGCTGCGTTCTGGACCAGTTGTAATCGTGCAATGGAGGCCTGACTGACGCCAAGCAGAAGTGAATTGCAGTAATCAAGCCTAGATGTAATGAATGCGTGAATCACTGTCTCCAGGTTATTTTTTGATAATATGGGCTTCAGCTTAGACAGTCGCCTCAGCTGGAAAAAACAGGATTTAACAATCATGTTTACATGACTGTTGAGTTTCATGGAAGGATCCATTATCACTCCCATATTTGTGACTTTTTGTGTTTCAGACAGGGGTAGAGCAGAGAGGACGATGCAGTGGTTCGAGGTTGTGTCATTGGGAATGATGTCCGTGAAGACTGCTGCGAGTTCCCCTGCACAGTCCTTCAGCACACGACCAGGTATGTTGTCAGGACCAGAGGCCTTCCGGGCGTTAATCTTGATGAATGATCACTTTATGCTGTCTGAGGACAGCGCCAGCACCTGGCCATCAGGAGAGGGGGGAGTTTATGTGCAAGTGTGCCTCAAACCAAGCAAAGAACTCATTCAGTTCATTTAGCATAGAGGTTGAGCTGTCACAGGTCTGGGGGGATGGTTTGTAGTTTGTGATGGTCTGTATTCCCTGCCACAGACTACGTGTATCCTTGCTGTCCTTGAAACGGTGAGCTATTTTCCTGGAATACTGCTTCTTGGCCTTTCTGATGCCTTGGGCCAGGTTCTTTCTGGCTACCCTCAGGTCCACCTGATCTCCCGCTTTGAAGGCAGCATTCCAGGATTTTTGGAGTCTGTAAATCTCAGCTGTCAGCCATGGCTTCTGATTAGCCCGAACAATGATGGTTTTGAGGTTGGTTACATCATCAATGCACTTGGTGATGTATGAACATACAGTGTCTGAGTACACCTGGAGACATGTGTTGTTGTTTGTGGTAGGAGCTTCTTTGAACCTACTCCAATCTGTGGTGTCAAAACAGTCCTGGAGTGCCTCTGAAGACCCCTCTGGCCACACTCATATCTGCTTGCGGACTGGTTTTGTGACTTTCACCAGTGGCCTATATGCTGGTTTTAGCATAACATTGATATGGTCAGAAGCACCAATGTGGGGGAGGGCTCTGTAGGCATTTTTCATGGGGGTGTAAACTTGGTCCAGTGTGTTGTTTTCTCTTGTTGCAAAGTTTATGTTTCTGTATGTTTTTGGAAATACACTCTTTAAATCTGCTTGGTTGAAATCACCAGCTATGATGAGAAAAGCATCAGGATGGACTGTTTGCTGCTCGCTGATGTGCAGATATAGTTCATTCAGTGCCTCACTTCTAACTTTGCTGTTGGAGCTTGGAGGAATATATACAGCAACAATCATAACAGCTGTAAATTCCCTCGGTAAAGAGAACGGTCTGCATTTAATAGTCATAAACTCCACAAAAGGTGAGCAGTGTTTGTGGACCACCGCAGCATCCAGACACCATGCGTTGTTGATGTAAACACACAGCCCCCCTCCGCGTGTCTTACCTCCCTCGAGGGTTCGGTCCGCTCTGTAGCATGTTAGCCTCTCGAGCTGGACAGCATGGTCCGGAACGTTGTTGTTAAGCCATGTTTCTGTGAACACAAACACACAACAGTCTCTCATAGTCTTTTGCGTCGTTTGTAGCAAGCGTATATAATCCAATTTGTTGTCCAAGGAGCGCACGTTAGTCAAGACCATGGATGGAATAGCCGGCTTGTGTGGGCTAGCTGCTTGCCTAGCTCTGATACATCCGCATTTACCCCGCTTCTGTTTCCTGTCACACCGTTTGTGGCGTTTCCATTGCGGGCGCGATGAAGGGAGGCTCGGTGCTGGCTTCCAGAGCAGGCCGCAGGCACGTAGCTGGTCCTCGAGCTTGTTGCTTATTTCCAGATGAGCGGTTTTTCCGACATCAAGCAGGAACTCACGGCTATACTTGCATTCTTGAACACGTAGACAAGACGAAGACGTGCCGGCAAATTGCGGCATGCAGGACAAGACAGACGAAAGCACCGTGTTGCTGGAAGAGAGAGAAGCCGCAGCCTTTGCACGCACCGCCATCTTGGAAAATCCGAAGGGTCCCTATATACCCTAAAAACCAAAGGGAATTGATTAGTGCCTAGAGGAGCGTTTCTTACTCTCCCTATCTTTGAGCTGTAAGGCCTGGATTGCTGTACTGATTGCTCAAGTAAGTCTCGAGGGTTCCATAGTTTTTCCCCTGTTTCGGCTGAGTCTTCTTAACTACAGCTTCCTATTCCTAGATATAGGGGTGGAGTTGTAGGGGTCACTTCTAGCCCACTGGCCTACTGCTGTATACCCTGGCTCTGCCTTGGGACCTCGAATTTTTCCTCATCTATTTGATTTTTAAAGGATTTGAGGGGTTCGTAATATTTTCATACTTGCCAACCTTTTGCTTGTTCAGAGAGCAGAAGCTGGCCTTCTCATGTCTGCATCACACCCTCGGCAGTATTTTACGATAGCCCCGTTCCATTCGCAGTGACACTCTCTCGGACCTTTCCCAGGCAGATCCCATTGTGTAAAGAAAATTATCCGAGGCAGGACAGTAACCTTACACTCCCCATAAATAAATGCATCCATTACTTTTACTGGTTTCACCTGCAAACCTTGGACCTCTCGCTGGTCTGCTTTAGGTCTGAGGGACTTCTTCTTTCCTGGTCCTGCCCATTTCATGGGTAGACCACTAGCTCTTGAGCATATTGCACATTGATTAACAAGTGCATTCCATTTAATTATTTTGTTTTCTGTTGACAGGTATCCTTTTTTAGCATATTCCGATGTTCTCAGGGCTCTTCTTGCCCAAAGTCCTGAGTTTGTTTTTCTTAGGATTACTCCCCTGCATATAGTGGCCAGTCTAATATAGGGGAGCTCGCTGCTTGGTTCGTTGGCCATAATCCGGTTTCTGGTTTTAACTTAGCTATGAATTGGTTTCAGCTGCTCTATTCCTTGGATCCCTTTCTTTACTAGTTCCACTGTGTTCTTGTCTAAAAGTCTCTTCACTCTGTCTGTAGCGTTATATTTGGGTCTTACCGTAACTGCTGAAGGATGATCCTGTGCTCTGACCCACACCTTCTGTCCCACCTTGAATGAGACGTCAGGGTCTGGCTGTTCCTCTTTATCATCGGAGCCCCACCCAGTTTCCTGCGTGGTGAACTGTCGATGGTTAAGCTCCTCTGAAGGGGAGGGTCTATCCGTTCTGCGCCTATCATTCAAGGCTTGTCCTATTTCCACAGTTTTAGTGCTCCATTCTTTGGTGTTAGCATTTTTGGCTATCCGATTTTTGACTAAACTTATGGCTCTTTCAGCTACTCCATTGGCTTGGGGTGTATAAGGTGGTGAATAAACACGCATTACCCCGAAGGTTTGGCACCAGTGATCTACCTGAGCATTGCAAAAGTGTGTCCCATTATCAGTTCTCGATTCTTTTGGAACGCCTAACGCTCCACTGACTTGTTCCAGCATGCTAACTACACTGTTGCCATTAGCTTTTCTAGCTGGTTTTACTATCACGTACCCTGACATGGAATCCACTAGCACGAGAAGGTATTTCTCTCCCTTTTTGCCTGTGATTTCCATGGGTCCAGCCACATCCATGCACACCGAACCCAAGGGGATGGTGCTCTTGATAGTGTGTCCATCCACTCGGTACCCTCTGGGCCCTACGTTATATTGACCACATATTCGGCAGTCCAGCAGCACTTTGCGGATCTGTTTTATGGGAATCCAAAGCTCCTGGTGTTCCAACTCCTTACGCGTGGGTTGTACGCCTACATGACCTAAGCTCTCATGTACGCTTCGCACAACCTCCAACACATACTCTTGTGGAACCCTCCGTCCCTCGGGGGTTTTCTTCCACTTCTCGATCCCGACAAAAACAATTTTTCTCTGTTGCACATAACGATCTACTTCTTCATTGCCCTACCAGTGTTTCCCTTCCTTAGTGTGAGATTTCTGGTGCTCGATCTCTAGCTGCAGATTTAGCCTAATCTCAGCTATTTTCTTCCACAAGTCATGAGCTACCACTTTCTCTTTTGCACTTTCAAATCAATTTTCTTCCCAGATAGACAAGTCCTCATTCAGGGCCTGGGCACAATAATGACTATCTGTCACTATTCGAGCAGTTTTTATTTTTCTGTGAGTTAGTTCTAACAGTCCTTCGAGTACTGCCGTAACTTCTCCAGTCTGCGCACTACCTGGCACTCTCCTTCTCTTACGGCAGCACTTGTTCCCTTGATATTTGAGGATAAATCCCCAGTGTGCTACCTGATCGGTGCCTTTCTTGGATCCGTCGGTGTAAAGAGTCCAATCATGCGTTTTCTGTGTCACGGGTGTGTCATCTTTCGCTTTCTTGCTCACAGGTTGTGCGGGTCCTATCTCTAGATCAGGATCCAACAGAATATCTTCCTATCTCCCCCAATGCACATTCGTTACTTTGGTACTCTCTATTGTCCCTTTTCTGAGATATTTATGTACCTGACTCTGTGTTATGACTTTGACTTGTTGGCCTTGAGCTAGATCTTTCCATGTTCCCCAGTACCTAGCAAGTACTACTAGTTCTTTTTCTTCCTGAGGAAACTTTTTCTCTACTGAGGTTAAAGTGTAACTCCAAAGAGTAATTAGCCCTCCATGCTCGTTTTTAACTGCAATCATGGCATTGTTATCTTCACAGCTGATCTCAGCTACGATTCTTGTCAACAAGCTCCTAGGTTCCAATCGCACTGTTTCTTTGATTTTTTTCTCTCAGTATTTCTAGATCTTCTTGATTTTCGGCCGTCCATACCCATGTCTTCTTGTTCTTCTTTTCTTCATGTCCCTCTTTCTTCTTTAGGCAGGCATACAGGGGTTTTGCATATTTTTGGTAGTTAGGGACATGATCTCTTACATAATTGCACAGTCCTAGGATTTTCTACAACTCATTTTAAGATTCAGGGGGCTGAATTTGCTCAAGCTTTTCTCTGTAGCCTTCAAAAAGCC